>JAAAKQ030240427.1:10110-28313 GCA_010016005.3 Zanna intricata | reverse complement strand
GAACCTTAGAACTCTCGACTTCGAAATCAGCTGATTTGCGATGTCGCGTTAACCACTAGACCAACCCGGTGGGTTTGATTTGTGAAAACTAGAAGAAGCAAATGTTTTCAGAAGTTCTGATCTACAGCTTGACCCTACCGGCAGCAAGCGTCAGATTCCGTGGCAACTCTATACCTACTATTTGATGTTTATTTTGAAGATTCAAGGAGAATTCTTCTGTAATATCTTATATTCCAAGTTCGTTAAAGAAATAGGCCAAATTCTAGGAAATGATATTTAAAAATTATGCTGTATTCCATCGATTATTTCACTTTTTATCTTTCTACTGTTTTTTTGTTTAAAAGGTAAAGTTTCAAAAATGAATTTCGGTGAAGTTGATTTTCAGATGTTAACTCAACACTGTTTATCAATTTGGTTATCACACAAATTAGAACTCGTTATAACAATAGAATCTACCAGACTGGGGTAATATTTTTCTATTGAAAATTCATCAGCTATTTTCTGGATTTCTGTTTTAGATTATTTTCGCCAACAACAATTTCATCTGATTTCTTATATATGAGTAACATTTTAAATTGGAATTATCATCTTTTTAATTTATTTAAAAAAACTTATCCGAAGCACTTTTGTTCCTTTTGGACAACAAAAAAGTGTCCATTTACTGGCGAGAAGTCCATAGTACTATTAACTCTGTATAACTTACACAGATGTTTTTCTTTCTTTTTTGAGTAGAGTTCCGCTATAAATACATCCATCCTGACTCCATAGGGGAAGACACTCTTCCTGTGATGGTTTCGGTGGCCACCTACTCCCTCCGTACCTAGTCCTTATGGGTTTTACCGGGGCCATCTTCAGTACCTCGGCAATGATATCTTTCAAGTCTCAAGCCTCAGCCAGAATGCCACCGATACGAATGCCATATGAGACATTCCCAACCGGGTCCCTAATAACTAACATAAACTCCAAACAAAACACATCTAGCCAAATCTCAAACAAGACTGAATGACTTTCTAAGAACAAAGAAACTGAACTCTACCTAACCGAAAGGTAAAAATAAGTTCGAATCATAAAACGCAGTACAAAAATACTAAAAAAATATAACAATAAAAATAAATAATATAACATAAGAGTAACGTAAAAAAAAAAACTTCCTGTAAGCACAACTAATATTTTTTCTTATTTCATATGTTAATGATTTATTTTTTTAGATCAAATACATATATTTTCTAATCAGTATTTTAATTAACCAATTCTGTACAGCTTAGAGTTAACTCTTTAAGTATTAAAACCTTTTCTAATAAGATATGAAATATCGTAAATATTTATTATTTTCGTAATTTTTGGCATTTCCGGAGACTTTGACGTTGTTGTTGTTGATAATAATCGAAAGAAAAAATATAATATGTTATGTTTTGTATTTTTATGCGTAAGGCTTCTAAGCAGAAATGTAGAAAACTTTTTTCAGTTTAATCTAATTTTTTTAAAAACATTACTTATTAGAGCACATTAGTAGTAGTTTAATAAAAGATTACACTTGACTAACATTCTATCCATTTTTGGAATATACCAGAAGAATAGAAAAACATTTCGGTAACAGCATAGAATCTAATTTACCTTAATCTGTTTAATATATCCTTAATACCATTCTTTTTTTTTTATTTGTTTAACCTCCGGAATCATCATTAAGTATACCTTCAGAGGATGAAATGAATGATTTGTAGCGCGTATGAAAATACCATGCTGACCGGGATTCAAACCCGGGACCTCCGAATGAAAGGCCGAGACGCTACCACTCGCGCCAAGGAATCCGACTTAATCCCAATTAAAATAATCCCATATTGGATCAGTAGTTGGGATTTTTGGGTTACCTTTACAACTAAGAATTCAAAAATAAGATCTCTTCTGAAAATAGAAATTGATGTAATCAATATAAGAAAAAATAAACATTTTTTTTTATTTTTATAAGTTTTATATTTCAATTTGTTTATTCTACGTATTAGGTCCCTACAAAAAAACAGTTCCAAATATATTCCTACCTTAACCTGCAGCTACTGTAATACTGTAAACTTGTATAAGAATTGGTTTAGAAAACAAACAAGAACATAAACTAGTGACTAACGCTAAAACCTAAATTACAGTTAAACAGATAATTTTCTTAATCTGAATGTTTAATTATGATAATAAATAAGTTTAACTTCTATTAGTAAAATTATCTTAATTATCTGTAATACATTAAAAACAAACCTACTTTGTTATTAAAAATGTGCTTACTAGTAAAAGAACAGTGCAGAGGCTTTACATCTGTGTTAGTAAATATAAATAAAATACGGGACAATTAATGAAGGATAACACAAATTTCAGGTATTAGACAAGAGACATGCGCTTTTGAGTCATTGAATTAACTTCGGAATAAGTAATAGAATTTTCACATAAAATTATCTCGGATATTATTTTAAAAGTTTTTCATTTTCTTCTGTTTACAAAATTTCAACCTGCCCGTTGGTTGGCTATCTCAAAGTAATCAAAGAAATTTTCAGGGTAAGTTGAATTATAGTAATCCCTATTTGTTTGTTAAGTTCAGTTTTTAAGAATTGATGATCAAAATCATAGATACAAATGATAATATATTTTTATTAAAAATAATTTATTTATCTGTAATCAAAATTCCTGCAAACAAAATAAATAAATAAGTAAATATCTACAAATTTGCCTATTTATTACTGTCATTAAAAAAATACAAATAGAATGATAATAATATGTCGTTTACATTTCATTATATTTATATTCTGTAAAATATTAACCAACGTCATAAATTTTGGATCTGTGTTTTGAATATGCTTACAAAATTTTATAAAGTTTTGGATCGAGTTTAATTTATTGTGTGAAATTACAAATGGTTTTTTTTTAATATAATATAAACTTTTTAATATTCAAAATATATCCCATATATTAAATATATCCAAACTGCAGAAAAATTAATACATATTATATATTACTTTTTTTATTTCTAAACTATTAACTTCAGCTAATGAAAGTTTAGTTCAACTTCATTATAGCTGTAAGATGTGCTATATTTCGGCCGACGGTCTTGCCCAGCATCAGATAGACCGGTCTTGATCGATTCTAAAATACTATTTTTTACGAATCCAACAAGAAAATAAGTCATTTAAAAGTTAAAAATTTTATTTTAAAAATCGAGTTATAATAATTTTATAGTCTTACAAAATCATACAACAGGTCTCCAGCAACCAAATCGTACTGGTATCAATTCACACGACCGATCAAATCAGTAATTAGCATTACAATTTAGAAAAAAATAAACAACTTAAAACGTATATTTGATAAAAATTATCATAACAGGTAGAACTGGATAATAGGTACGAATAAACGCAAATTGGCGTTCAAAAAACTTCCCGCCTACGAGTAAATACTCACAGAAAAAAAAAATACTCATCTTAATATATCCTAAGATACTAGTAACTGTTATAAAAATATAAATTTCAAATTTAATCTCTAAACAAGGTTCAAGTGAAAGTTTTATAGATGTACCTTAATAAACAACAGTAAACTAAAGTTAATAAAGATAATGAACAGAAATGTTATTCACTGATAAGCAATTAACATGAAGTTCATAATTTTTTTTTTTTTTTATTTAACAAATAAAATCGATTGTAAAATCAACGAAAACTAAAAAAAAATAATATACCGAAGTTAATTACCCCATATACTTGTGCATAAATTAAACTAAAGGGTAACTATAGCAAAAAAAAAAAAAAATAATAATAATACATAAAATATATAAATAATTTAACAGTCGGTTAGGCTTAGAGTTCAAGATATTTTATATTTAATTTTCTAAGTTAATTAGATGTAATTAACCATACTTGTTAATAATCTGCGCTACTTGTAAACTTAGTACTGATAACGGTGAAAAAACCAGTTACATAAACATGTTTTCAATTAAATTTATGAAAAAAAATCTATTTTTTAATACAATTAGAAAAAAAATAATAAACCTAGAAGAGAAATAATTATAGCGTAGGATTGGCTTAAAATACCAACTTTAAAAAAAACGTGCTAACAATAAGTTTATTAAAATTAGTACCAAAATTTTAAAAATTGAATAAACAAAAGTTATGATTATAAAGTAGAAATAGATTTCTTACTGCCTCCTGGCAATTTATACCATAGCCTAAAAAGATTATAAAAATTAATGTACATCAATAATCTAAATACATTTTTCATTTACAGGTTATGTTAATTTTAAAACAAAGTTTGTGTATCAACTTATTGAACTATTTTAAATAACCTACAAGCATTTTATTTAATTGATTTTTAAATTAAATAACCGTCTTCTATTAAAATTGATTTTATTATAAATATAAAAGCATGAAATAATTAATTTTCAAAATTTAGAATATTTTTAATTTAAAATAATTTGTAAAAGTGGAGATTAGAAAGAAATAAAAATAAAATAAACAAAGAATATTATTATACCATGCACAGAATTGCGATTATTTTTATCCAAACAGCATCAGATTGAAGTGAAAGTGTGAATGTAAACACTAAATGTTACATTAATTATAGCTAATTGGGATGTCAAAGAAGAGACATGACAATGGGGTCGGGTGACCGCTGCGTGTCTCAGACCGATAACTCGGGCATAGTGAGAGGAGGGTGGCACATAAATTTTCGATTTGATATCTTACCTGTTTAAATAACGTACAGAGCAGGCAGAATCGACGCAAACCAACACGACTCGAACAAGGGTCAGAGCGAACTGAACCGGCTAGCGATCGATGCATACCCCCACCTTTTACCGGTAACCAATGATAGAACCCGCCCGCCATTCTAACCGACCAATCCTTCTCTTCTTTACATTACTGGCAATTTCTGTCTCTTCCTACTTTTTAAGTGTTTTTTTCAACCTTCATCACGATCGCTTTCCGACTAATGGGGATATCCGAGTAGGCAGATGGCGTGGCGTGTTCTTTGCTCCAGACTTGCGCCACTACATATTCTATAACTCGGCCGGTCTATCTCTTATTCACCGTCATCCTATCTCTCTCGTGCGCTCTCTCTACCTTCTCGACATGACTCGGCCGGCCATACTTGATCTGTATATGATCATGACGTCACCAAACAATTGTAAATATTTCTGGAAAAATATTGACAGAGTAACCAAACACTTCATTTATGTCTTTATTTAATTTATACGCTATAATTTTCGACTTCATCTTTTTATATCATTCTCATGTAGTTGTTTCTTTCTATCTACACTTTCTATATTAGTAACTAGCTTTATTATACTTTATTTTTCAATACTGTTCAGAAATAAGGTTTTTTTTTTATAATTAAATTGAATCTATTAGTTACATCTTCTTGTCATTTTTCGTCTAATAACCTGAAAAATATATTTTTAACCTTAAAAACGTAGTTGCTGTTAAACTGTTATACGTAGCGGATTTTTAAAAAAATATTCTTCTTTGCATTATACTTGTGTTAAATATTTTGTGGGCAACTTTGGAAAAAATTTAACTCTTCATCCGATATGTCCTGTCGTAAAGGTAATATTTTTCAAATTTCATTCTAATGAGTGTTTAAAGCATAGACACAACGTATACATTTTATTTCGTCATCAACTAAAGCAGACGATTCGACCACAACGAACATAAATAATATCGAAAATGTCTATTTATTAATTTTAAAAATATTAATACTATCTGTGAACGGAAAAAAATTAAATTATATCATTAATAATGATTAGCTTTTGAGCTTACAGTATTAGTAAATTTTTCATTCAGATTAAGTTTTATTTGTTATTTAATATAGATTAAGTGAATAATTATTATATCAAAGTTAATTTTTTAATAAGTGTACGATAGAAAAAAAATGTTAACAGTTAAGTTTCTGAATCTGAGCATAAAACTTTTGAAATCTATATATATATATTTTTTTTAAGTAAGGAAATTTTTTGGTAAAAGTACTTCCTCAGTAGTCTGTGTAGTTTAATATTTTTTCATTATTCACCTCAAAGATAAAGCAGATTTTGTGGGTAGGAAAATTAAACACAATTCCTTCTTAGATAGAATTATTTTGTACTTCATTGCATAAAAGAAGTTAAAGTTTTTACTCTTGAATAAACATTTACGTAATTTTTTCGAATGGAAGAGTATTTATTATGTTGACGAAAATAACAGACCAAATTTCTTAAAAATTGCCCTAATAATAGACGAAGAGAAAGTAAACTGTTTGTTTATTATGTCAGAATGAATGCACCAATTTTTCTAAAATGTACATCAATAGATATATCTCAATCGTCCAAATGGCAATCGCTATATCTAAATCTAAATAAAAAAAAAATGAAAAAAATTAAAAATTAGGGATAGTAAATGTTGCTTTTTATAAGCAGAGTAATTGTTTGAAATTTATTAAGTGGAATATTAAAAAACGTTGTTTAAAGATGAATATAAAAAAAAATTACGTGTTATGTAACAATATACGAGTAATAATACTGTTAATAAAAAAAAGTGTACAAAAATAAAAAAATAACTAAAATAAACTTCTTTTTTAATCATAAAAATTTGTTAGTACTGAAAGAAAAAATAAAAATGAAAAAATTTCATTATAAATAAAATAAAAAAATAATAATTTTTAGTACATGAAAAAATTTTTAACTTCTCATTATTTTTTGAGTTAGAATATCCCCCCATTATAAACCATGTTATTTTCACATAAAATAATATTAGAAATTACATATTTATTTTTACGTTCGAATGTCGACATATTTTAGTAAAGATAAACTATAATGCAGGTGTGATAAACTATGTGCAGGTGGGATATTTTGTAAAATTTTATATCCAGATTTTTTATTTGGATTGTAACAAACTTTTGTTTATTTGCTAGAAAAATATTTGGTTTTGTGTTATTTATTAAAAAAATTGTGACTCGATTAATTCAAGAGGCAGTTCTTCATTAAATTTATTTGGATATTTTACTTAAATTAATAATTATCAATAATAATAAAATTGTTAATTTTACTTATTGTACAATTATTATTATTATTATTATTACAGTTACATTTAGTATATTTTATTTCTCCCGTAATTTCCTTTTCTTTAAGAGAAGTAAAACTTGTTAATTTTATACACAGAATAATTCACAAAGAATGTAAGAAACTTTCAAGACATGTATTGGTAAAAATAAATAAAAATGTTCATATAAACACAGGTCCGAAACGCTTTGTTAGCTCGGCTGGCGCAAGATTTTGGCATGATTTCTGGGCTCTCGGTAAAATTAAGCCAGACTGTAATTGTTGCGACCAAAATTAAGGGATAAATTTAATCATTTTATAAGAAATTTAATTTGAAAAATTGAAAAAAGTAGCTTCCAGAACTGTATTGTTAGTATTTTTCGAAAAATCTGGGGTTAAAGACAAAAGATTATTGGGGTCGAAAAATTTACGCTATTTTATGTTCGGCGTAAAATAACTTTGTGACATTGGTATAAAACACATAAAAGTTTTGAACAACAAACTTGATTTTAAGTAGCATTTTATGAATAAAGTTCAGAAATTAAATACAAATCTAAGAATTACAAAGTTTCTAAAATACAAAATATATCAAACTGGGACTTATTTAAACTAGATGTTAGGCCTAAACGAAACAAAATGTTCAGTATTGTAGAACAGAAAAATTGATTTTATAAAAATTAAAAATCAATATAATAATTTAATAATCTTCTTAAAAATTATGAAAAAAGTATTTTTTATCTAAAATTTGTTTGTATACCTCATTTACATGTCATATAGATCATTCTCATCTCATAGATCCGTGGTTGGGAGGAGTCTTGCTTATTGGTAAATAATTGAGTAGTGTATCGTGCACATGAAGAAAAAAAATCTGATATGGACATCACATGACTTACTTTTTTGCCTATTAAATTGCATATACACATATTTTTTGAATGGAAAGTACATAAAATTTTATTTAATTAATAACTTCTGATATTTTTCATGTTTGGTTTTTTTTATTGCTATTATTGAATTATTATTTATCGTAAATTTTGTTTTTATAATCAGAGATTAATGATTTATTAATAAATCAACATATTTAAATTTTAAAAAAAAAGTTAAAAAAGAAGATGAAGTCTCGATTCAAACCCATATAAGATCCAAATATTCCGTTAACTTTTTACTTGGCTATAACTCTGGAACCCGTGAAATTAAGTACTACGTATGATATATCGTTAAAAAGCTCTCAATGAGGGCTTTTCATTACTATAGTTAGGAAAAAGTACAACATCCAAATTTGTTTGGACTTGGGGCTTTTTTGGTTACTTTTGATTCAGTCGGTTGCAATCAAAAGAGGAGGTGCACAACTAGATGAGTCCTAAATCCAAAATTTTAACATTCTACGGCTAATCGTTTTTACGTTATGCGAGATACATACGTACATACAGACGTCACACCGAAACTAATAAAATATGGCTATTTCCGTTTAAATCTGGAAACCGAAATTTTTCGCGTCACAATACGTTTGTTTAAAGAAAGTAAAAAAGAAAAATTAATTTTATAAAAATAAAGAATCAAAATTAAAAAACAATATAAGCTAATAATCATCTTTAAAATTATTAAAAAAGTATTTATCTAAAATTTGTCTTTATACCTCATATATATCACTCTCATCTCATAGGTCCGTGAATAAGTTATTTTATAAGTTAATACTGCCAGCTGATTCGACATTAAGATTTTGTGTTGCGTATACATATATATATATATATTATAAATTGCTCTTTGTCATTCCGAAATAAAATAATAAAAGAGACTTGATAAGTAAGGCATATAATCGCCAATCGTCTTAGTTAAAATTCACGGAAGTTTAACAGTTAAAATAAACAACTTATATTTTTTCCGTGATCGGGCTTTTGCAGGCCATAATTCAATCATTAACCATGAATTTTAATTCACTTTTTTCATTTAAATATATTTTTATAAATATTTTATGTTTACAATGATAACTATTCGTAATAGTGTATATAAAAAAATCACAAAAAAATTTTTTTTACAGGATTACATATTTTTTAAATTTATGCAATATATGCTTTTAACTACTGCAATTTATTTTTACCTTTAATACTGATCAAGTATTAAAAGTAGACAACGTAATACGCTTAATTTGATGTATAAAATCGAGAATAAAAGAATCAAAATGCGTACTTAGAAACAACTTTGTTCCTGAGAACAAAAGTAATAAAAGAGATAAAGGATTTTCTTAATTAGTTTTTTTTTACTCATTTTCTAAAAGTTTCCTTTTTTATTTTTTTTTTCCACTTAATATACTGGATATCTCTACAGCATCAATTTTTTTCAATATAAGTGTTTGCAGAAAAAATTCTTTTGAACTTCCTATTAAAATATTTTATACAATATGATTGACATCAAATTTTGAATAAAAAATATTTAAAGATGAATATGGAATCATCTTTAACTATTTTATAACCTAACAATATTACCCAAAAAATAATCTTTTTATGATTACTAAAAAGAAAACAAAAAAAAAAATAGTCTACCAGATATCTTCATTCAAAGTATGATAGTTTCAGTAATATTTTAACTTACTATTAATTATCCTAAAAATAAAGTAATTAACCACAAGATTATAGATCCTTCTCCTTCAAAAAATAATTATTAAGCCTAAAGAATTAAATTAAATAAAAAGTGAAAATCCGTACCAAATTAATCGCGTTATGATACTAATTTAGGAATCAATTAATATCAATCAAAGAATAGGGAGAAGACAAAAAGATTAGATATACAAAGAAAGCAAAGAGAAACATTATAAAAAATAAAATTAATCAAATTTATAACAACTATTTTTACGGAGTTCGAAACATTTAAACTTTTTATAAAGAAATCGCTGAAAGACATCTTGTAAAGATGTACTCTGAGTAGGCCACGTAAAATTACATAAACTAGCAATTGCTCGTGCGGAACGATGATGAGTACAGCAAAACATTTAAGCAACAAAGCACAAATTATTCCTCCTATTTACTTATAAAATTTTACCCAGTTCGATGAATAACAAATAGGACTATTGTGGAATACTTAGGAAATTTTGTCTTATTTAACTGTAATTTATAGCATTTGATACACAACATAATAAAAACATTCAGAATATTATGCAGTGAGCTACTTAGGAAATATGTTTCAAATCCTAATAAAGATAAAAAATTTTATACGGATTTGAATACTAAATCGTGGATACCGGTGTTCTTTGGTTGTTGGGTTTCAATTAACCACACTTCAAAGGAGTGATCGACCTGAGATTGTACAAGACTACACTTCATTCATATTCATACACATCATCCTCATTCATCCACTGAAGTAATACTTTACGGTAGTTCCGGAGGCTAAACAGATAAAGAAAAGGAAATATGTTTAATTTTGCTAATTATCCTTATTTAATTCGGTAAATTTCGCAATGCAAATGTTAAAGATTGTAAAGGAACTCTACATTATGTGAATTTTTATGTTAGTATATATATATATACATTTTTACGTTTCATATTGTTCTACTTTCTTAGCCCATAATAAATATTCGGCTTACATTTATGACGTTTTATATTTACTTATTAATTTTCACAATCATTCTAGTAATTGCGGATTAATAAATGTTATCATCAGTTTTATTTTTCCCCATACCAACATTTTAAAATAATAAGTATAATTAAAAACTACAATAACTAATAAAAATTGAATACGATTTTTAAAATAGACTATTTTTACTTAATAATTAATGTAAAAATACTGAAAATTTCAACTATTAATAATGATCTAATATTTCAAGTAGTCATAAAATACGTCTGTTTTTAATACAGATGTTTGTGTGTATAAGCATATTAAAAACAGATATGTCTAATTTAATTGCAGTGAATTATATTATTCTTTCATATACTAGTAATTTTAACTTATTTGTAGCCTAGTAAAGGGTGATCCAGTAATTCTTAGAGTAAGTGATAAATACATCTAAAATATTTCAATTATTCCTGCTTTTTTTTTATTCTTAAATAAATGATTAAAATAAATATGACTGATAGTAAGACTATTTTATATATGATTTACCTATCTATTTTATATATGATTTTATATTTTTTTAAATAAAAGCTGAAAGTTTTTAGTTTGATTTCTTTGTTGTTTTTAAACAAATTCTATGAAATATAAGTAGATTAACTCCTATACTTTGTTTAATATATATTTGCTTAAATTTTTAATGAGTAGTAGACGACTTAAGCTGTAAGAGGAATTACGAATTTATTTTTCGATCGGCTAAATGTCGACGTTAACGTGGGTTAATGCTAATTTAGCTGATCGAAAAATTAAGAGTGGATTTATTTGAATAAAGTAACGAAATACTCTGGGGATAAAATCATGATACTTATTTCGAATCCTTTCTTAGGTAATCTTTTTCCATTTTAAGTTAGTAATTCTTGTTTTTAAAACAGCTGTAACTCTAAAATATCGAACTTTCAATAAAAGTATCTAGGATAGTATCACTAAATGGCCTATAACTTTAAAATATGCTATGTTTTAATTACATGTAAATTATTAAAATAGAAATATATCTTGATAGGTTAAACATTTTTAGTATTAGAGTCAAAACTTATTTTAAAATCTAAAAAAAATCATTTTCTAATCGTTCAAATTAGATTGGTTGGTTTCAAATATGATCATTAAAAAAGATATTAACCATTAATTTAACTGTTTTTTTTTTTTTTTTTTTTTTATTTCAATGCATATGACTATCAAGAATGAATAGTTTAATTAATTAAAATCAAGTCTTCTTGGATATATACCTTTTTAATTTGCAATAAAATTTTATCTTACTGTCAACGTGAAAAAATAAATTAAACTGTTAGATCCTAGCCTAATAAACTTAAAAATTAAGCCCAAAGTTGTTATGGGTTATCCGTCCAAGGAGATAGAAAGGTAACATTTTGATGGAGGCAATCTTTTTATGATTACATACTAAGGTTGATGCCAACAATTAGAGATAATGAAGAACTTCTTTTTGTAGGATAAAACATTTGATAGATTTTTATTTGGAGATGCAATCTGATACGGCCAATGAGGTTTGTTATTAAAAAATCTAAGTCTAAAATTTGTATGCATAGCTACATGATGAGTGCATCTTTCCTAATGATAAAAAAAGGTTACACTTGTCAAACATAAAAAACTGCTAAACTAGGTCAAATGAACATAAAAATTGTAGCAAACTTTACAAAAAAAAATAAAACGAATTAAATATGGATCAAGAAATTTTAGGAAATCTATAAATCAATTGGAGAATTTTTCATATTCTGTGTAATATATTTTTTAATTTTTTTTGTTTTTGAATAGCTAATTAAATTCTCTTAGCTGTAATTACTTAAATGAAGACCTTTAATAATCAATGAACTTAAGAAGAATATCTTAAGTATATTTCCTAAGATACTTTAATTAAACGTTTTTAGGATTTGATTTAATAAATTTTTCCGACTAAATTTTCTACAAAAATGATATTTAAAACTAGTTTCATTCCCTTTTATGTAATTGAAAGGGTTTTTCTTTCTTCTTCGTCTTATGACACGTGTAAATGTAATGAAGTGTAATGTAATGAAAGTATGTATGAATCAGCTTGTGTAATTATTGAAAAAGTGTTTATTTCTGAAAATACTACCACTGATGACGTTGTTTTCGACATAAAAATATTCGGTAAATGTAATCGAATGAAGTAGGCTATTACTTTATGTCGCAAAAGTAAAGAAATTACTTTTTGTAATAGATGTAGTAAAACATTTAAACTTTAAAATTGTATAATAATCTATAAACGGTTTTATCATCTCTTTTATATAAATAGCGGTATAAGAGGTTTGTAAAAAGACGACGCAGCTTATGCGGACAAGTAGATAAGACATTACTGTAAGTAATCTACCAGAAAACAATTATTTCCATTAGTATGACAAGGTCGTGTACTATGCAATCTGTATTTAAGTTAGATGATGTTTTCTATGCCGTAATCATTGCGATGTAGAGTGCCCCAATTGCTGAAGCAGTTCCTTTCTGTTTATTGTTACCCCCCCCCCCTCTGTTACGTTCTACCCGCTTCTCTCTTTTTACTTCTTATTCATCAAACAGATAAGACCTGTCACTTAAATAATGGAGATAACTTAGTTAAAATAGTTGAAAGATTTCTCCTATTACAAACTGTCGAGTTTCAATTAGTTACAAGTAATAACGATTTACTAACTAGAACTCGTACAGACTTCATGCGTTGCTGAACTTTTGCACACACAGTTAAGCCCATAAGTTTCACCATTTTTAATTATAAATAGTTTTTCTTTATTTTTTTTTCTTTAATAAATCTTCATGATATAGAATAGATACTTTTAGTATGTAATTCTGAAATTTTAAAACAGCCTTTCCTTTAGGCTTATTCCGTTTCTTTTCTTTCTATTTATTTTTTACATGATAAATGTTACATGATTTAGTTTCACTACTGCGGAGTTTTTGTTTTTTTTTTTTAATTAAACAGATTTTTTTTTTGTTAGAATGGGTAAGTAATTGTTAATTCTTTCATTCCTATTTTTATAACTTTACAGAGCGGTATACTCTTTGAAAGACGTTTTAAATAGAGTTATTATATTTTATATAAAATAATTAGAATGCAGTTGATAATTTTATCTATCATATGTATAATATAAATATGTACATCATATATAATGCATATGTATATATCATATGTGTAATTGAATAAACTCATGTTATTTTTTTATTTATTTACTTTTTTAATGTATCCGTTACAATTTGTTCAACTAGTGAACAATAAGCAACCCCCCCCCCTTCCATGACCTAATGAGATGACAGTAATATATAAATGAGCTGTAGTCTTATGCAGACTCAAGCCCACCATTCCTGAGACGTGTTTTGATTCAACCCCAACCACCAAAGTATACTGATATCCTGTGCCTAGTATTCAGATCCATATAAAAGTAACTAGGTACATCTTAAATAAAATAAATGTAATTTGTCTTGGTTTTAGTTTCTTTACTGTTATGATAGTGTGTGAGTACTGTAGGCGTTCAAATGATGATCGTACAGATATTATATGTAGTTTCATGTCCACAAAATTAATAAATAAATTCTGTATAAACTTTATAGAAGTGTACAAATATGTATTAGTATCAATTTTAATTCATAAGATTATACAGAAGCCGGCCTCTGTGGCGCGAGTGTTAGCGTCTCGACCTTTCATCCAGAGATCCCGGGTTCGAATCCCGGTCAGGTATGGCATTTTCTCATTCTACAAAAATTGTCATTCATCTTATCCTCTGAAGCAATACCTACAGGTGGTCTCGAAGATTAAAAAAAAAAAAACTATGTAGAAAGATGTAATGGGAGTTTATGAAATTTAATAAGTGCTTTAGATTTTATTAAATCGTAATTGACTATATATAGATATAAAAACTATATATGTAGAGAACTGGACTTAATTAAATAATCTGTAATGAAAATTTTTTATCTTATATGAAAGTAAAATATTATTGAAAAATAATAATGATAAATAAGTACATTCATAAATAAGTATTCAAAATACGGTTACTTATTTTTGAGATTTCTTAGGCTAATTTATTTCGGATTTTAAGATTATTTCAGACGTTTGTATTAAAAAGGATCATGAATCAGTGAATGAAAATTCTATATACTATTACTTTAAGTGTAATCATTTAATACTCAAAGAGCGTATCCAAGGAATTTTAACATCAGATATAATGAACCAGAAGACATTAAAACCCAAATTTTTATCTGTTTGTAACAACAGAGGTCTGTTCCCAAATATGCATATGTGTGTGTGTACACACACACATAAATATATATATATATATATATATATATATGTGTATTAATATATTAACATATATATATATATGTGTATTAATATATTAACATATATATATATATATGTTAATAAAAAGTGGAATTTTATAAATACTTCTAACATTTCAGTTTTTCAGCCAATATACTTTTTTTTTAAATCAGACATTATATTAATAAATATTTTAAATATTTTTAAATCACTATCATTGAGGATGGAGATAACATGTTTAAAAAAATATATTAAATTCCGTATATTTACATTTTAATTAATAATTTTTCATTTAATTTTATTAATTTTAATTTTGTTTTATTTATTTTGTATAAATATATAATATAACTAATATATATATATATATATATATATATATATATATATATTATTGGTTTACAACCAACAATGAGCCAACATTTTAGATTTTTTCAAATTTAAAAATATATTTTATCAATTCGTTTCAGCACAGGGTTGAATTTTTGGGGAATTTTTATATGTTTTAGTAATACAAAAAATATCTAGAACTTTGATTTTTAATATAAATATATTAATTTATGTGTATTATTTAAATATAATATAATACTAAATCGGTAAAAGTAATTTTCAGTTTTAATACGGAAGGGTTCAATTTTAATATCTAGGAAGAGTAACAACATTAATGCCGTTTTTTAGAATTTTTTAAAAATATCTATAATTGTAACTTTTGATGGTTGTAAAAAGAAAAATATTCGTTATTAAATTTCATATCATTGTAAAAGTACCTTCGACGAGATTTAAATAATATTAGGTTTATTATAAGTCTTTTATTTAGAATTCGTATTAGATTTTATTTGCTACGCGTATTATAAAAATGTTGGCTGCTTATAAACTTCAGAAATAATGTTTAATACTGACATTAATAATTACTATTTAGGTTTTTATTGAACTTTTTATTAACTGATTACATCGTAATATTATACAAACTATAAAGAAATAATATTATCTTATATATTTAAACAACTGAACTGAAAACCTATTTCCATTCTGTCTGAGAGTTTCACTGGATGGATGGTTTTTTTATTCTGTTTGGAATGACCCACGTATTATTTCATTGGCTTCATTGGACCTCAAAATTGACTTCTGAGAAATCCTCATTTATTCCTCAAATGAGGACATTTCCGAGGTTATTACTCACAGAAATATAATTTGAAGGTCTTTGATGACACATCTGCAAACCATTCCGAGTAGAATTAAAAAAAAATCTCTTTCGGCACGCCGGAAGCGTAGATTTAACCGGTGCTAAGTAGGGGATAAAAAAAATGCTCACATTAAAATTAAAGAAAACTTCAAATATACTCAATACGATTATGGTTGCATGTGAAAAAGAGTTTCATATATTTAGCATACAACAAGACTAACATTTTAATTATACCTTGCCGTAAGGGTTGGTCATATCAAAAATTATTTTAAAATGAAATTTTAGGTAATTTTTAGAGGACTAACGACCGACCACCTTGAACCGATTCGATACTGTACCTATTAAGGGAAGTATGAATTTTTTTTATCTTCGAAATCCCATCTTTTTCACTTTCTAGGCCAGTGGTTGATGATATCAGAAAGTTTTACTTAAATAAGTTTTAGGCCCTTATACAAAGAATAGTAGGATTTTTAAACGAATTCGATATTTTCCTTAATAAGAAAGTTATAGCGATATTTTTTTTTTAAATAAGTCCTTTTCTTTACACCCCCCATGATCCAATTTTGCTCATTAACGAACTCGATCTAGATTTTGGATCATTATATTTATGCATCAATTTGAAAGGGATTGGCGCAAAATTACGGCAGTTATCGTCCACAAGAAAGTGAAATATATATATAAATGTACATATAAACTTTTGAAATGACGGTGGATTTAAGGTTTGGGAAATATGAAACGCGAAGATATATCCAAATTTTCCTGAAGTCAATCATGGTATCCATTACAATAGGTAACTTTTTTATGAAATCTCCTAAAACAGCTTCAGTAGAAAGTCTGGAAGGACGAGAAATAGGTTTTGAGCACGCATTTTACTTGTGGTAGGAAAGAAAAGAGAAAAGAAAGTGGATTGGGGGTGAGACATATTGTAAATGGATAGGATTTTAGCCTATTTTTTAAAAATATATAACATTAATTTGTAGTAATAATGCTGTGGAATATCACATGTCCGCTAGGATTTAGCCGGAATAGGTTTTAAGTGATTTTTATTTTTTTAATATTACTTTGTAGTTATAACTCTTTGGAACGGCAAGTGGCCTCTAGTATTCTATAATAAAAAAATACATTATATTTTAAAATTAAGCACACGAGAAAGATCATCATCACTGGGGAAACTACTATCCAATAACCAAAATATCTATTTTCTGTAACGTATAAAAGGTATAATTAACTGATGAGAGCATTATTCAAGTAATATCTTCAAAAGTGTTATTGTAATTAAATAAACATGTTTAGTATAATTTAAAAAAAAATCATACTTTTCAATCAGAATCTCTCTCTAGTTCTCTAATTCTAAAGAGAACCGTAATAACAAGCAAACCAGCATAATAACTATAATATTCATTCTATTACGGGATAAACTTATCTCTAACTAAAAAACACTGAATTATTTGGTATTCTTATTAAGACTAAATACATGCTTCGAATGTTTAGAACTGGTGAAAATATAACTTAAAAGATAAATGTGGTAATTTGATTTAAAACGCTAGTTATATTAAGTAGGAGAAACAATAGACCTAATTATACGTCTTGTATATGATAGATCCTACAAAAATAATTGTGAATTCGAATAAGGTCTCTTCAAAATAATTATAGTCTCCAAATCGTCTACAATTTAATAATAATGTATTTTGTATAAAACATACACAAGACAGGATCAACTGCTGACCATTATCTTACAAAAGCATATATAAAAATATTTTAAAAACCCCTACTAAAAATAATTTCTTTTTTAAATTTGAACTTATTCAAGTCGACGATAAATTAGAGTCAAAAAATACTAACCGTTACTGCCGGCTTAAAATTGAAATTTAAACAAGACAAGTGTTATTTTTTTTTAATATGATTTTTGAAGTCGACTTTAGTTATTTATTGTTGAAATAATTAAATATTCATTTATATTATGGATATGATTACTAAAAAAAATTAATTTACTAATGAAAAAACGTTGTTTGTAAGAAATGAAAAATTTGTAAGAAGAAATAGATATATATATATATATATATATATATATATATATCATTTATAATTATGATAAAATAAATAAATATTATCTTCAACCA
>JAAAKQ030240405.1:0-11115 GCA_010016005.3 Zanna intricata | reverse complement strand
TCATACACATCATCCTCATTCATCCTCTGAAGTAATACCTTACAGTAGTTCCGGAGGCTAAACAGACAAAGAAAGAAAAAAAACAATAATTGCAGTTACTGTTTTTAAGAGTGCATCTTAAAAACAGCATTTGCAATTATTATTTTTAATAGATGGTAAGTTTAAAAATTTTGGGAGACACTAAAAAATTTTTGATTCTCAATATGGGCGATGGGCAAAAATGTTGAGATAATCAATGCTCTATACTTTTATCTGTATAATTCTTTCAATCCTGATTCTGTTAAACAAGACAATGATTTTGATGCTGTATCATGTATCTGCACTTCCTTATTTCTGTTTAAATCATTTAGATTTATGTCAAACTCTGATCCCAAAATCAAGTTTCCTGTAACACCAATAATTTATTGTTCTTTCTCTAAAACTCCATCTGATAATTTCTCCCCTTGATATAGTCCCTCTACAAATATTACTACCAACTGTAAGTTCTTTATATTTATTTAATTTATCATAACTAAAATAATTTTCTCACTGTACCGCTTATATTAAAAAGAAACTTGTTTCTAATAAATTCTTTGATTCAATTTTCTTATTCATTGTTATCCCTACTCCAACAAGTCCATTTTTTTAAACTTTGAATTAACAATAACATGATAAAGAATTGTGTTCTTTCACCTTACCTCACAACTCCTACTATATCTATATATAACTTATTAATTTATTATTTTAAATTATTTAGCCTATAATTCTTAACTTACAAAAAATAGCAATTTAACCACCAAAACATAAAACAGAAAACCTAAAAAAACTAATACAGATAGTCAATTTTTGTAGGATCCGCATCATCAGTCAATAAATAATTTTACTGTTACTTCAGAAAAATAAATAAAAATTAAAAATTTAGAAAACATAAACATGAATTTTTAAGTTTTTATTTATTTTTTATAATTTGTTTGACATAATTGTAAAATTGTGTAGTGACTGATGATGCAGGGAAGTTGATTATTGGTGTTAGTTTTTTTAAGTTTTCTATTACTGTGTTTTGATGGTTAAGTTGTTATTTTCTGAATTTAATTAGCACAGTAACCAATATCTTGATGAATTAATTGAATTTTTTTTAAAAATTCTTTCTTAATCATTTTATTGAAAGAAGAATGCTTTGGATTTATGCTTTCTAATATATATATTAGAATGTATATAATCATATACATTCGCATGCGCACAAACACACACACACGGAGCATAACTCTTTGCTGATAAGAAAATATGTTAATTGCAAATGTCAGAGGAAGGATTTTGAGAATTTTAACAAGTGAAGAAATAAGTCTGTTGACATTTGTATAGAGTAGAATGCAATGGTCTTTTCAGTTACATCTTAATTTGTCAAGATGTAGCTGTTATTTTTATTTCTCCATCTTAGTGTTTTAGAAGCTTATTTTATTTAATTGTGAAGTATGTTTATGTTGTTAATTGTAAAGTAAGTTTATGGTTTTTAAAATGTATGATTTAATATTCTGTAAGAGCAATGCTAGGTAGTCTTTTTAGGTTATAGTTTGCTGAAATTATAGATTAATTTCTCAAACATAAAAAGTTTCTATATATTTAAATTGAAATTTTAACTTTTCTGAGTATTAGTTTTTTTTTATTTGCTTTAAAAATTATCAAATGTAAATGATAATTAATTTTGACCTTTTATAATTTACATAGGCCTATTATTAATTATGAGAAGATAGCTTTTATTAGAACATGTAACTATATTTTTAAAGATTACAATTCATGAAAATTAGAAAAATTGACAAACATTTTACTACTACTAAAGTTTTCACAAGCAGCTTATATTTAAAATTCATATAAAAATGAATGCATATTGTCCCATACTTTGCATATTTAGCAGATTTAGTAGATCTTTTATAGTTATGAATTAGGGCCTAAAAAAATCACATCAAAATCAAATTTCATAAAATGATGACAGTACTATGATTGAGTAATTTTATATGTAAACTAAGTTGTTTTATAATTTACTGTAATTCCAATTATAAGAAAGTAATTTTTTGGTTTCATATATTTTCCAAGAATTTGAAAAAAAAAAAATTCCTAAAATCTTTTGTTACTAATAAGTTGTAACGTTAAGCCATTTTTTAAATAAATTAATAAAACTATAACGAATAGAATTACAAAAAAAAAACTATACTAACGTGATTTTCTGAAAAACAATCGCTAAGAAGTTGCAAAAAAGATTTATTTTTTTCTTAATAAAAATAAACAATAAAAAAATAACAAACTAGACAACCAAACTGAAGATTTCATTTCTTCCTGCTAATACACAATAACAGTACCCTTACCAGTTGCTGAAAAAGAATGATATAGAAGAATGCCTTACCCGTGAAACACATGGAACAATTTGTTATCACGCCGTCGTGACATCATCAGCATTGAAAATGTGTTATGATTCATAATAATCAATAAATTAAAACTTATGAAGTTGCAGGTGAGTTGAATGTAAGTAATGGCTCTGTATTTACAATCATCCACTATTCTTTAAATTTTCAAAAAGTTTCTGCACACTGGATTACATATCAAGTGATAGATATCCATGAAGACAACATTTGAAAATTTTCGAGAAACATTGTAAAGTTGAGGAAGACTCATTTTAGGAAGAAGTGTTGGAATGGAATCATTTTTTTCTATTGAAGAGGCTACGGAAGTGGTTCAAAATTGGGTACATTAGCAGACTGAAAAATTTCTTACAGGAAAAAAATTAAAATATTTTTTAAAATATGGACTAGGGTGAACATAAGTAGGAGGTAATAAATGAGAAAAAAAGAATATTTATGTCAGTGCAAATAAAAGTAATGTTTTGTATATATATATATTACTTTTTCTATTTATCCTTATATGTATATATTTATGAATTTGAGTGCTTGTGTGTAATTAAGTATGTATTTGCATTGCCTTATGCTCCCCAAATTTCTAGTGTATGTATATACATTTCCATTTGCTGCTCCAGATCACTATGATATGTATTTGGGCAAATCCTATTATCTTTCCTGTCACTCAGGCATTGCTCCTCCTTCCACCATCTCTCCCTTGAAATAACTCTTTTTCCTTATTTTAAATCTCCTGTATGATTACTTTTGCTTTCTTTCACTCACATCATTTTATTATTTTAGGAAGTTACTTTCACCCTCCTGACATGTACAATTTATCTTAAAAGCTTTTCTTAATATTATCTTTGTTTAGATTCATTGTATTCATAATATTAAAGTTCCTCTACAATAAACCAATTTTAGAACTATCCAAACACTTTTCTAATAACTTATAATTCATTGATTATTCTTTATTTATATCCTGTTCCTTATTGTTTTACCTTCTAATAATCCCAAAAACAGTTTTTGACTCCGTCTAATTAAAGTTATTCTTTTTGTTATTTATTGTTTTTAACAAAGACATTACAGTATTGTTATTTTAAGCTTCCCAATGATACATCTCAGAATCTATGCATTAGTAGTACCTTTTTTTTGTTAGATATGTTTTTTTAATTAAATATTAAGCTACATAATTATTATCACTATTAAAGTTAAAATTGATGATAAATGTTTAAGTTAAATTTAAATATCTGAAAGGAATTTTCCGTAACAAAATTTACACTAGTTTGTAGTTTCAGATTATTAATAATATTTTCATATATTATGTATTCCATTACAGGCCCATTTATAGACATTTTTTGTTAATTTTTCAGGCTAGAATTGCATTATCTGAACAGTTGTCACAAAGCCGTGAATTAACACAGAAACTTAAACCAGAGAGTAGTGATGAAGAAAAAGATAATTCATCAGATGATGAAAGTAAAGGAATTGATAAAAATGATTTTGATAATTCTTGGCTGAACAAAGAACCAGTTTCAGAGGTTCAGGAATTCTATGGTAATTATAAAAAATATGAGAAAGAGGAAACAAGAAAAAAAGAAACCAATAAATCCAAATTTGTGACACCTAATGATAAAATTAAATCACCACAGAATATTGACAGTAATGATGATTGTTGTGGTAATGTAGATGAAACTTTTGAAATTAATCATGGTTCTTTGAATGTTGTAAAAAAAAATACAAATGTTAGTAGTATAAGAAGGAATAGTAATAAGAAAAATAATAATAATAAAGGATTAGAAAATCATGAGCCTGCAATAAATTTCACTGTTACTAATTCACCTTTAGATAGCAAAAACAAACAAACTGAAAAGTGTGTTCTTGAAAACAAACCCAAAAATTATATAAAGGATTCTGTGGTTGAAGTTAAGTTTTCTGTACTTAAAAGATCTCCACAAACATATTCATCTTCTTCCGCAGTAGAAGATTCAGTAAAAAAAGGTCATATAACTGAGAAGAAACAGATGAAAAGAAAACTGCCGACAAAAAGTGGAATTTGGTCTGTCACATCTTTAAAAAAAAATTCTAATTTAAAAACAGCTGAAGAAGATAAAATGAAATGCATGAAAATTTGTAATGAACCCAGTGATAAAAATGATGCTAAATTAAGTAAAAGTAGAGCCAATTCAAAATTAAGTCTTGATGATATGTTTTATGAAGCTGAAGAACGATTGAATGAAGTTGTTACAAAGAAAGTGAAAAAATTAAAGCAAAGCCTTGAAACTAAAAATTCAGAAAGTAAAATTGAAGTTGTCCATCTCGATAATGATAGTGAATATAATAATAATAATTCCGGTCTTGAAATGAAGAAACAAACTCTTCAAACTGAAGTTGATGAAAGATTAGGTGAAACATCTAACAGCTTCCAATTAGAGAAAGAAAACATAATGAGTGAAGCTGTACAAAGATATTCATCTCTTTCGAAAAATTTAGATTTAGAAAAATATAATAAATCACTTAATATAGAACCAAATAACTTTCTTCATGCTAAGCCTAAACGTTTAATTACTGAGGTACCAAATAGTTTTGCCAGTGCTGAAGATAATCTTGATGATTTAGAGGATGAATCTAAGGTGGAAGAAAAATCAATGACAATATCAGAAGCATTTGCCTGTGATGATGTTGAAGAAGAATTTAAGTAAGTTTCTATAGCTGATTTGTTAAAATATATTTGTAATATATATATATATATGAGAACTTCTACCAATGACATGTAAGTTTCTTACTGATCTGTAGACATTTTTAGATCAGTCTGTTGACAAACATGATGCTTGTTCAATTCATTATAAAGAATATTTTGGCATCTTTAGACTGATAACACAACTATTGATGCTATTTCCTTGACAGTTTTTTGTTATCACTTCAAAAACATGCACATTATTTTAATTTCAAGATGCTCAATATTGTCTTCATTTGTCAACTTAAATGAGCGTCCTTTATGAATGTAATCTTCAACACTAACATGACTCACTGAAAACCTTATGCCATTTGTAAACTGTTGTTTTCTTCAAATGTTCTGATTCTCCAAATGTTTTTTTAAGCATTGTTACTCTCTGACAGCTATTTTTTAATTAAAGCTCAGAATTTAATACTTTTGCCCTGTTCAGTTGTTGACATTTTTCACTGCAACATACATGATACAACTGAAACAACTTTAGTATTATTGTATGCAAAAGAAGAATCATATGATGCAGTTTTATTAGCGTCAGTGCTGCCAATATAAAAACAAAAACTTATTATGATTTTATTTTAAATTCTTTCAGGCAACTCCAGGAAGTTTTAAACATACCTTTGTGATTAACAAATTATAACAGCTCCAACTCAATTATTTTATTTTGTTAGCCAGGTTGTAATTATGCATTACATGGTTTCATCTATTTCAATTTATAATATTTATCCAAAATACTTATTTCTTTATTGCTACTATTCTTATTTGTAATATTTCTGTTTTATGTTGTTGTAATATACCTGTCAAAAAATCTTGTTTCGTATAGACTTTACAAATTTTTTTTTTGTTATTTATTTCCAAGGATAATATTTTAACAAAAAATAAATAAATAAAACAAAAGTAAGCAGAGTTTACTTCTTACAATGTTTAATAATCTTTTTCTAAGTCAAGTTTTCAATACTTTCATAACAGTTCCTACTGTTAGAAAGTTTTTAATATTTACCTGAGTTGTTATAAAATCTTGTAAGCTCCACTTCCTTATAACATGTGAGGATCTGCAACTCCAGAACATAACTAGCTACATTTTCTTGAAGTTCAAGAATAAAATATTTATCATGAAATCCACCCTTAATTAACTATTTCTTGAAGATCTGCCATGTTAAATTTCATTCAGGTGCAGTTTCACTATATGCTGTTGGTAATTATAGTGGTTAATGACTGACTGCAACAGTTGATGCAATTTATTAAATTAAAATTTAGAATCCATTTGATTTTTAAAATTTGACAAATCAATCCTACATTTAATTTGAATTAAATTATCATAACTCAAGAGAACCCAAGCTATCTTAAAGTAATTGAAAATATCTCAAAAAGTATAACACATTTATGGAATAGAATCATGAGATTTTTTTTAAATAACTTTATAATTTATTTTTTTAACCAAGTAATAACATGGTGACCACAGTTTAATTCTATTTTTATTCAGTTTAATTCTATTTTTATTAAAGAGGTGAACTATGTTATCATAAAAGTTTTCTTAAAAAAAAAATTGATTTTTAATCTTGTAAAAATCTCTTTTTCTATTCACTACAAAGAGCAATTCTTAGTAGTTGACATCAAATATGTTACAAAACTTTTTTTTATTATTATTTTTTAATTACATTGCATTCATTTTTTTTTTTTATAAAAGACAAGATAAGGAAGAAGAAATTAAAAAGTCTCAAGTTGAAGATGTGAATCTCGTGCTTCCTGGTTGGGGTTCATGGGGAGGACCTAATGTTAACAATGTACCAAAACATAAGAGTAAGAAGTTCATTTTAAAATTTCCGAAGGAAATTCCCCGAAAAGATGAAAATAAAGGCAATGTTGTAATTAATGAAGACAGGGATGAAAAATTAAAACCTTATTTGGTAAGTTTTATAATTATACTACTCAAGGTTTTATGTATAATTGTTTGTTCATAGTTGCTGAAGAGTATCGAACATTATAGATATTAAAATTTAATTTTAGTCTTATTTATAATTACATGTTTTTATGATCACTGAATAAAATTTCAACTACTCCCCCTACTATTTGGAGATGTTTATAAAATTCATTGTTTCATTGAAACAAAGGTTACATTATTAATTTGTTGTCGCATAAATTTTAACCCAGTCATATTTATATCTTTTTATGGATATAAAGCATCAGAGGTATCATAGATAACAATCAACAGTTGCTTTCTCGTAAAGTAATGATATTTATTTTACAGCCAACAGATATACCGAAGAATAAACATGTCAGTTGTGGAGCTGAATGACACCTGCTTTTAGTGGATTTGAATATGATGTATTGTATTATGAAGTAACTATATTACCAAAAATAAGTAGAATTATTTTTTTTATGTTTGAATTTTTTTACAAAAACTTCTCAATCTGCTTTAAAATTCTCTCTGTTACAGCTAATACAATTATCTAATCATTTATTCTATTGTTGAAATTATTTTTTTAAGTTAATTTTTTGTGATGATCGACAGTGCCTTCCTTGTATTTTTCTTTATCTTATCCATGTCCTTTTAGGTCCCTCTTCATTCATGGAACAAAAAAGAAAGAAGAAACCCATGGCGCTAACTCAAGTGAATAACGATGGCTGTGGACAAGGGAGTCATGTGCTTTTTGTTTTTTGTTAAAAATTGAGAAGAGCTGTGTAAGCAGAAGGCATTCCCATGGGTAAAATCAGTCACCTGTTTACCACAAATCAGATCTTTTTTGTTGCAGACTGTTGTGAAATTTTCTCAGATTCTCCAAGTAGAAACCCTGATTAATAATTTGACCTGATGAAACAAATTGTGCACCAACCCTCTTGCATAAAAATAAATAAATGAGCATTGTCTTGATGTTTGAATTCACTGATGAGCTTTTTTGTGGGTGAGGGAATGTTGCACCATAATTCATCACAAAATGATCTTGGAAAAATCTGGATCGATTTGAGACTGTTCTTTCGAAGTATTACATGCTTTGAAGCGATCCTCTTTTTTCTGAGTAGGCAGGAGCTGATGCAGACTTTGCAGCAACCTTTCTTATCCCCAATAAAATCTTACAGTAAAATTCACTAACCAAGCTCCAAATTGCTTGAAAACTTCTCAATTTCTTCAGTGGTACGTTGTCAGTCTTCAAGCACAATTGCATGAATTTTTTGACATATCCATCTGTTTGGGAAGAAGGAGGATGTCTAAAGCAAGGTTGGTCATTAGTCAACGCAACATTTCACCTTTTTGAAATGCAAAAACCACATTTACACTTGAGTTTTTTCCCCCATATCAGTACCTTGTAAGCTGTTTTAACCTCATAGTTAACTACTCGCAGTTCATTAAAGTCCACCATAAGAAAAACAAGAAGCAAGCAAAACAGCTTTCACAAAAAATTCACAGAAGCCAGATATAACCTTCCCAGATGATGCCACTTGACAGAGTGACACAGGAAAAATTGCTTGAAATGTTGCACTAGCTGTAACTTATAAGAGTTTATATGAACTCTTCCTTAATTCCAGCTCTCAAATTGTTCCCAAATTATTTTTCTTTCTCTTGAACCATTTTGTGTATTAAAAATCTTATCTTGCTTGCTGTTGTATTATCATTTCATATTTGTTACTGCAATAGCTGTTTATTTTATATTATCCATATAAATTTAAGAAAATCTAAGTTATTGATAGTTGTTAAAATAGTTAGTGCTCTCTCTCTCTCCCTCTCTCTATATATATAAAATAACAAATGTGACAAAATAATATTTTTACAATTAAGTAAAAGTAATTGTATTTATATTTAAAACAAATTTCTTATTTTAGGTCACTGAATTACCATTCCCATTCACAAGTGTTAAGGAATATGAAGCTAGTATTAGAGCTCCAGTTGGCAATACATGGATGCCACAGTCAGCGCACCGGAAACTTATTGCTCCAAGTGTCACGACTAAATTAGGAACCATAATAGAACCTATGACAAAAGATCAGATTTTAAAAAATAAAGAAAATTGAAAATGAATTTTTTATTAATAAAGTATTTTTTAATAACCTTCTTTTTCTCTTTATTTTAATTTCAGAGTTGTTAAATATTTTTTTATTTTATTTCTACTAACCAAGAACAATGTGTGCTTAGAAAATAGAGGATTCTGCACAGAACAGATTTACCTTCTTTACCATTGTGCTGTTTAACATTTGCTAACCAGCAGTTAATGCTATCACTATCTCTATATTGTTGAGCTTATTATAAGCAGTGTTAAGTGATTTTGTTAGTAGTCTGCTTAAAAACTAAAAAAGAAGTTTCTCATTCATTCCTGACTGTGAATGTAAAAAGATTTTTGATTCTACTGTTCCTCTTTGATATACTGAATGAATCAATTCAATTTTAGGTTCAATGCATTCCCTACCATGTACAATGTAAGTGTATGTCCTCTAATTAAACAAATTAAGAACTACCAGCAGAAACTTATTACGGAATAAGTAATATAGATACAATACCACAGTTAATGATGAAGCTTACCTGTACACTACTGGAAACATTTTTATGTGAGTAAATACTTTTTTATTTAAATTTTAACTTTACTGATCAATCAGATATAAACTGGATTTTTGTATTCACAGCTTTGTATAAACATGAGTGGATGGGCTGGTGTGGAGGGATAGTAATAGTGGTGATGTGAAGATGAGTGGACAATCCAGCTAATTCAGCATTTACATGTTGGTGGTCAGTAGAATCATGTCAGAGCAAGATGATATATGATTGGCTACCAACATATTATCATAAAGTTTCTTCATGAATGAGGCTGGCATACCCTCTGAAATTTTGACTAGACTGCATGAACAGTTGAGGATATGACATTGTCATGTATTTGAGTGTACAACTTGGCAGCAAAATTAATGGAGCCATGAAGTTGTACAAAAAGATAGCAACAATAGGTGTTCAAGGACAAGTTTGACAGATCACAGCGTTCGATCAATATGTGACCTCATTGAAGATAATCAGCACCTTACAGTTGATGAAATTACTTTAGAGGTGAGTATCAGTTTTGGAAATACCCATTATTACAAACCACCTTGATTCCTCAAAGTCTATCCAAGTAAGATTCCGAGATGTAGTAAAAAAAAAGAAATAAGCCTGGCATGAAATTTGCCAAAGGCTTGTTTTGATAAAAGAGAAATAATATTTTTTGCATCAAATAGTCATATGTAATAAACATATAGGTCCATGACTACACTTCTGTTGACTCGAAATCAGCAGATATGAATTGTTGCCAGAGGGGAGAGGGGTACAAAGAAAAATATGTCCATCAGCTGGAAAAGTCTTCGCAACTGCCTTTTGTGGCTGGAAAAAGGCTTATTTCTCATCAATTTCTTCCCAAATGTTATACTGTGAACTTTGTCTTTTACTACCAGTTCTTGGACAAATTGAAAGCTGCATTCAGAACAGAAGGTGCCATCAGCTAGTCAGAGATGTGATTCTCCTTCACTCAAAATAAACTGAGCACAATTTATTTGGATATCTTAGATCATCTCCTGTACAATCCACATTTATCCCCCTGTGATTTCTTTTCCTTTGAACCTTTGAAGTAAATTCTGAAAGGACATCAATTCCAAAGTAAAGGAGTTCATGTAAATTGACTTGTGATAATTTACATGAACTTACCGAAAGATAGTTTAAGGATACAACTTAAACTTTTAATGTCCATGTCCTTAAACTTTTTATGATGAAGGGATCCACACACTGGGAAAATGTGTAGAACTTAAGGAAGACTACATAAAAAAGCAATAAATATTATATCTTATTCTGTACTAATCAATGTTGAAAACAAAAGTCAAGTTTCATTCAGCTGATCCTCACATAATTAAAATTATGTTTATTTAAAATTATCAACATAATCTATATCATACTCATATATTTAAGTTATACATTAATGTTGTTTCAGACAATTCATAGTACAGGAAATGAAGATTTTGACCTCGCAATTTTTTGAAACAGCATCGATTTACTTGAAATTTTCACAGATGGTA
>JAAAKQ030240394.1:0-11115 GCA_010016005.3 Zanna intricata | reverse complement strand
CTTCATTCACATTCATACACATCATCCTCTGAAGTAATACCTTACGGTAGTTCTGGAGGCTAAACAGATAAACAGAGTAGCCCGAATACCCTGAACATAAATCTTACTTTATACCGATAATCAACTATTGAATTACATGAAATGTGTGAAAACTACCACTGATTGAAAATCATATATTTGAAGAATTGAGTAGAGAGAAAATGGTTCTGAAATTTTTTTTTCATAAAAATTATTCCTTATAGTGAAGAAGTAAGAATTAAAAAATCTGATGGGGACAACACATGACTTACTTGTACGCCTATTAAATTACATAAAAAGATTATTTTTTAATGAAAAGTACATAAAATTTTTTTCGTTAATAACTTCTGATACATTATGTTTTCATTTTTTTTTTTTTATCGTAAATATTTTTTACAATCAGAGGTTTATAATTATTAATAAATCAATATATTCAAATTAAAAAAAAAAAAAAAGATGGAGTCCGATTCGAACCGATGTGGCTTCCCGGTGTAAGATCTAAATATTTCATTAATTAAAAATTTTAATTCTATTTGGCTATAACTCAGGAACCAATGAAGATAAGTATCACTTATGATATATTTCTTTGGAAAGCCTCAATAAAATGTTAAGATTTTTAGTGCTTATTACTGCAGTTAAGAAAAATTTTTAAATCTAATTTTTTTTGTAATTTGGGTTTTTTGAATACTTTTGGTTAAGTTGATTGCATTCAAAAGGGAGGTGCACCACTAGATGTTACAACAGTCCTAAACCCAAAATTTCAACATCCTACGGCTAACTAGTTTTGAGTTATGCGAGATACGTACATACGTACCCTAGAGACGCACACCGAAACTATTCAAAATGGAAAATTCGATTGAAATCTAAAAAACCAGATTTTTCGCGATCTCAATACTTCCTTTACTTCGTACAAGGAAGTGAAAAGAAAAACTGTCCTTATGACGTTATATCGAAAAAAGAATACGTTACCCCAAGATTTTTATGTCCACCCACTCAGCGAATTTTTCAAAGATGTTATAATATCAATAACCTATGTGTAGAGATTATCCTGTAATTTCAAATAACATTAACTCAGTTCGGAGGTATGAAAATTAGTTGAATTCAATATCCTTTCCACTCGTTTTGAAAAGATTTATCAACCATAAACTCATGTATTCCTAAAACCTATTTCATACAAATAAAAGACTATTAAATCACAATTATTTTTTTTTTAATCATTAAAAACCAGCATTGATCTGAAAATCGTATATGTGACATTTTTGTGGGTCAAAGTGTTTTTTCTTTCTATATTCACCCTCTGAAGTAATACATTACGGTGGTTCCAAAGACTAAACAGAAAAAGAAAGAAAGGGTGTTTTTTCCAAAAAGTGAAATAAATTTTCAAATATTACTGATCTCTAAAAGATAGTAAAAATATTTTTTTTTTAAATTAACTTTACAGAAACAATGTAATGTTAATCCGTATATTTATGACATCCGTAAATATACGGATGTCGTATAAAATTTACCGATATACGACATCCAGTTTTCAAAAACAAAGAAATAGAAGACTACTTTTCAATTCTTCTTCAAATTTTTTTAGAAGTCACACAAAATTGAAAAACAGTTAATTTTTACTGCAGATTATAATTTTAAATTTAAAGAACTGGAAAAAAAATTTTTTGGTGCTGATTTCTAAGTCTGTTTGATTTTTAATTGATTCAATAAAAGTATAAATTTCTCTATCCATCCATATACATACATATATTTTTTTATGTATGTTCTCAAGCTTTACTCTTTGTCAAACAGACTAATTTCGATAATTCTTTTATTGTCCAAATTTTCTATAGGAAACTCCTTTGATGGTCCTGTAAAAATTTTTTTATAATTTTTTTGGAAGATATTTTAACGAAAAAGTTATCTACGAGTACATACGCAATTTGAAGACAGTTTTCTTCCTTTTTTTTCGTTATTACTAGTAAATACTAGAGTAACGATACGTTACATAACCTGATGTCATTCTGACATTTAAAATATTTTTACAGGGTTTAAAAAGTAGATGTAATAAAGAAATTCAAGAAATTTATTAGGAATATGTAGGGTTGATAATAGTACATAATTATGCCCGCATTCCAGAAAGTCTTAAGTTAGTTAGCAGACCCTTCACGTCGTTATATTGCATTACGTTTCCTACTTTAATTAAGAATTCTCATTTTTTCGTTTCTAAGGAGTTTTATTTTCATTCTGGCTGCGTTTTTGTAGTTCTTTGAAAGTTTAGGTAAATTTTTTTTTTTTTTTTAATTTAGTTTAAATTAAAATTAAATAAGTCAAAATATAAAGAAAAATCTTTTTTACTTTGATAAGTTACTTCAACACGGAAGCTTCGAAGGTTGTACCAGGGAATACGGAAGTGGAATGCTGTAGTATATGAAAAGTGATATGTGTGATCGGGATTCCAACCGGGGACTCCCGGATGAAAGGTCGTGACGCCACGGAAATCAAAACTGGAAAAGGAACATTTCAGTGTATGAGAAGAAACATATCTGTGCGGGATTCGGACCCAGTACCCTCGAATGAAAGGCTGAGACTCTACAATTCCTTTTACGGAGATCGGGAAATAAAATTAATACTAAAAAAAAAGTTTTTTAGATTTTTAGTGCACATTTATTTTTAAATAAACTTTCATTTTTATTTTCACTCAACTAACCTCTTACAGAAAAATGCAGAATAACGACTAAAAGAGACTATCAAGCGTAAGCTAAAGTTCTCTACAATGCAGGAGAATATTCTCTTTTTAATTCCACGTTTTCCAAATAGTTTTCATCGGTTTCCACTTGAATATACTTTAAATATTAATAAGATATTCAAAACTATGGATCATTAAGTTATAAAAATCCAACGCTAGGCATTATTAATAACAAAATTCTAAAACTATCAATATAATAAATTTTTTCCGTTTGAAACATTTTCCACTTTTGAGAAAAAAAATTATTGCATGACTATTAGAAGAACTTATCATACAAAATAAGACAAAAAAAAACCTGTAAACAAAATTTTATACATTCCCCTGACATTGGTCTTTTTACTCTTATATAGTGGAAAAATAATGATACGAGAAAAAAGTTTAAAAAATTCAAAATCTCGATATTTTTACTTTTTTCTGCTCTCCCAACCCCAAAATCACCTTCCAAGAAGTTTTTTGATTTTTCTACATTTATTATGTTAAATGGAAGAAATTTTTTTAAAAATACACTGAAAGATTACCTAAGATTTCTTTTTGCGGGATGGGGATAAATTATGATGTGTAATTCTATTGTAAAATTATAGGTTAAGAGTTTAAATTAAATAAAAAAGCTGATGAAATATTTTTAAAATTGTTATTTTTAAATTTTGATAAGCTCCCCCACCCCCAATATTTCCTTGAAAATATGTTTTGGTTCTCTTGCATTATTAATATGTTTAGGAAGATAAATAAATTCGGTTAAAAAAATACGGAATGAAAGAAATAGCTTTACTGATTTTTGGGGAAGAGAAGAATTTGGGGGCAAAATTTGTTTAAAATGGTAAGATAACCATGTACGCATGTACTGAGTTTAATATAAAACGGTGTTATATTTGCAATGTTTTGATAAAAATTATCCGAAAGAAACTATCTGCCCCATCCCCTGGAGATATTGACCCAAAATTTTTATTAACAAATTGCCCCATATACAAGAGTCTGTGTGCCAAATTGCATCAACATCAACTCAGTCAAAAGTTGATAATGATTCACAAACACACAAACACAAGCTTCAAACACACCAACACACATTCGCACATACGTACAAACATTAGCCCTAATATTTTTTTTTTTGGGATCCGTCAAGAAACGATGAAAAATGAAAAATAAAAAACCATACCCCATTTTCCTTCATGAAGTATTATAAAAAACACTGTACGTTGAATGAAAAATGAAGCTTGAAAAGAAATAAATAACAAACACAGATTGAATTGAGAATCTGCCACTATTTTGAAGCCGGTTAAAAAATTGCAGACTCTTGTCAGAAACTGAACCTGACAACAACAGGTTTGTAATAGCAGGGGTGCTCAACACAATAAATGCCGCTCATTTAATACAGTAGGCAATAATATTTTTTATGTACGATTCAGTTACAAAAAAATTTATTTCTCTATAATTATCATAGGACTTTGAATTATATTTTTATAATTAATCTTGATCGGTTTCAAGCTGATTACTCCTAAGAATTATGTCGAATTATATCAAAGTACACCTGAAAGATTATAGTCTAAATCTAAATAAAATAAAACACATGTTTACGTGAATTTGAACCAGAAATAAACGACTGATTTCGTTATATCTCGGCAAAACTTCTAGCCGACTACATCTATAAAATATGCATTTCTTACAATTACTTTCTTAGGTTAAATAAATTTTTAATAGGGCTCAATAAAAAACAGTATTACAATCTATTAATTCGATTAATAAATAATCTTTTTATTCTGATCTATATATAACACATTTATAGATCACGTCTTTATATTTGACTACTCTGTAAATCTGTATACAAATTATTTATTTAAATTAAATAGATTATATAGACTACTCTATATATGAATAAGAATATATAATAGCGTAATAAAGTTATTTGACTATTATTGCAACACTCTAAAAAAAAAATCGATTGAAATCGTAAGTTCTGAGTGAAAGACACAAATTTTAAATTACGTTGATACCGGTTCGTTAAATTCTGGAATGATTGTAGATAGTAGATTTAAAATTAAATTTGTAATCTTACCATCGTATCGATAGAACATATATACGTATATACAAACACATGATATTTTTACTGAATTGATTTAAATATAGTTAAGGTTTAAAAAAATTTCACTTACTTTTAAACATAAAGGAAAATTGATAAAAAAAGGTTTGATCCTATTCTAGTTAAATCACTACTAGTATATTATTTATTTGCTAACAAAATCTTCTGACTCGACATTATTCTTCTGCGTATATAAAAAAAATAATTATACAAAATATTATAAAACTCACTCAAAATAATAGGTTACATAATATCTGATACACACACACACACACACACAGTGAGTCAGGAGGAAAGGGAAATAATTTGGGAACTGTTTATAGAGCTTCAAATACTAAAAAAGTTCGTACAAACATATATCCGAAAACGTTATGTTATAGTGACGGTTAGCGAAAAATTTCGGCGGGATTTGAGTTTCTCCTGTGAGATAAAGACTGAAATTTTTAAGCCGTTATATAAGGGGTGAACTAGAAGAAAACTGCCTTCCACAGTTTCATGAGGATTTACATCTCCCTACGTATGTTCGCTCATTGTGTAAGTTGTTGAAGCCATCTCATACTTATTAAAATTAATAAGAAATTATATTTATAATTTTATTTGCCTTAAATTATTTTATTTTATTTGCCTCGTCGGTAAACAGAACATATTTGTAGAATCAATTTATATTTCACCAGTTGCAGAACTCCAAGCGAAGAGGACCTCGGTATAGATATCGAACTGACTGTTTATGATAAGGATAAAACTTCTTTTAAATGTCCTCCAAACCATGAGAATGTGAAACTACGATCCGCTTAGGAAGACGTCGTGTACTGACGACTGGACTGCGCTGAATTGCATCGATAATAATTTAATCAATAACAGCGTCGCGTTGGACAGATCGTTCATAGCTGGTACGAATACCAGGAAGTGAACCTGTTTCCCGAAGATTGGGAAAAGTCACGCTAATTTTTTTGGAATGGGATCTTGCGATTCAGGGAACGTATTTCTTATTCTACTGCAGAAATTATAGCATTACCATTACATTCACTTAAGATGAATACAATATAAGCGTATTCTTCTGTTGTAATTAAGTATAGCATTATGTCGGTGGCAAACCGATCACGTTCAAATTAAAATTCACAGTAAACCTTTGCTAACAGCAAAGCACAGCATAGTTCACAGTACTCTATACACATATCGTACCTTACAAAATGATTTAAACACTAATACAGAATTGCTCATTGTTGATTGGCTGTTGTTACTTTACTACCGACTTTGAAATAATAATTTTTAAAATAATTTATTGTATTTCTGTCATTAATAAAAATATTATTAAATAATTTATATTTTACAATTTTTGTGTAATTTCTAGTTTTTTAATTTTTTTTCAGCAATTTTCAACAGTAAATTTTGTTTTATAAATTTTTGAGCAAAAAATAATTCGGATTTTGTTTACTTTAAATAAGTATTTTTTTGACAAATGTCGTGATGTACTGCTTCCAAAAAATGTTTGAATTTTTCTAATCTTTCATTGTTTTATTAAATTTATCTTACACCATTCAGTTCAAAATTAATTCTCTACATATTTTGTTTAAAAGTTTTACGTGTTTATTACCTACTTAACAAAGTTACTGTACATCAAACATAAAAAAAACAGGGCTTTTTACCCTAACGTTTTGGTTTTCACCCTAGATTTCTCAAAACCTACTGCATATACGGTTTTGGGATCTATTTTATTCTATTTTTCAGCTTAAAATCATAAGAAATCACTAATTCTATCCCTTAATTAACGTCCTAAAAATTTCAGTACGACCTCATTTCATCGAAGTAGCGAAATCTTTCACTAGCCGCCAACTCGCAAATGAAACATTTTAGGACATATGTTTATACGAATATTTTTCATTATTTTCACGAGTAGAATAAGTTTCGCAAGTCCTAGGGTAACTTCTGCATAATTATTAATATTTTTGTACATTTTATAAATAAAACTATCCAAAAAAACATATTTTTAGAAAAACAATTGATAAGACATCAGGTTATGTGAAAATTTATGTGTTGATCAATAGTATAAAAATTATAAATTACAAAAATATATTAAATCTATAATAAATAATAGTATAAACAGATATGTTTTTTTTCTTCTTTTTTTTAATTATATCCTTTTAATTTAAAATAAGTCGCATTAACAAGTAATTATTTATTTAATTTGTTTTAATTAGTTATGTCTTCTAAGTTCGTTGTTTTAATTTAATGTTTTCTTCAAAATTCACTTAAAACAAAAATAACTAAACTTCAAAAAAGCTAAGAAATTTTATAAGTAAATCTGAATAAGTAATAAAAATGTTTAATAATAAATATATATTTTAAATATACAATTTTAAATAATGTTAAATAAATAATAAAAATTTGAAAATCTCTTCGTCCGTATGTGAACGTATGTATTTTTATCGAAATGTGTCCATAACCCCAAAAACGTATAAATATCATTAAGATTGAACTAAAAAAAAGCAAAATTTTATTAATAATTTTTTTGGAAAATATTTCATCTATAATTGAATTTTTTTTTTAAATTTAATTTTAAATATAAAGTTAATGAAATAAAACAAGTGCGTACACACACAGATGATGAAAACATTATCTTACCTCACACGATGATAAGCATTTGAGTTCCGTACTTTTTAACAAATTTAAATAATAATTTATAAATAAAGAAAAAATTTTAAAAAAAATAATATAATAACACTAAATCACAAATAATTATAAGATTAAATTAATATAACGATAATACCGACACGACAATCGACAGATTGTATTAAATCGGCGAACATACCAGAGAAAAGACCAAGCTAGCTACTTGTCAGAAGACCGCGACGCGACTGCATACGGTAACGCACCGACTGTAGCGCACCACAACGACATCTAGTTCAACTACTATTGCAAACCACCATCAACCAACCCACCCGTTCAACATCAAAATAAAACCGCTAGTTTCTATAATTCGTATGACGGATGGGACTGCTACAGTACTATACTGCACGTATTGATGACTTGATACCAACAAGTAATTCTTTAAAATTATATTCTATAGCTGTTTTAAATAACTAACAAAGCAAAAATTAAAAATTGTTTCAGTTTAATAATTGTAAAAATTATAAATAAATTTAAAAATTATTTATAACCTCATAATACCAACTTCTTATTAATAAATATATTTCCAATCGTTACGGTTTTCATGTCATCATCAGAGACATATTTTTAAAAAAGTAAGCCATTGTCAAATACTTTAGTCCATTCTTGTAATGTATTCAAGATAGAAGTTGAATTCAAAGGAGTTATTAAATATTTTGACATAAATAGACTAAAACGTTATAAAAAGACTACAAAACAAATGGGCTTTTAATTCTCCTTAATACGTGACTCCTGATTGTAACATAAAAAGAAAAGATATTCCAGATATATTTAATTATTAATATATTCATTTTCATTGTTATTAATTCTACCAACAAATTAAGGATGAAATATTATTATCTGTAAAAAATAATAAATAATTTAAAACAATTTTATTGTTTTAAAAATTTTAAGTTTTTAAAAATTATTTCAAGTTTATCCTCCTCTTTAAGTTTATACTGTTGTAGTTTTCTTGTGTTTTTTTTTTCTGTTTTTTTTTTTAATGATATCCTCGAAATATGTAGCTAACTAGTATCTAGAAAGTATGCAGCTTACTTAATTCGGATCAGATACAGAGAAACAAACTTTCATGATTTTTCAGTTTGTGTAACTGAAGTTTATTACAGCTCTGTATTGTTAATTAGATAACAAATCCAATAACAGAATGATTAACAATTTTTTTTTTTTAACCTCCAGAACCACCGTTAAGGTAAATCTTCAGAGGATGAGATGAATGAATTGTAGCGTGTGTGAAAAATGCCATGCCTGACCGGGATTCGAACCCGGGATTACCGATGAATAACACCATAGTGTAAGTCAATAGCTTAAGCTGACCGTTCTTCTGATCTTAACTGACCGTTCTATTAAACTACAGTGTTAATATACGATAAAAACTACGTAAAAATATTGATATATTTTATTAAATTATTTTATTTATTAATTGACAAAAGTAAGTAGCAAATCGGAGATTCAATGAACTAAACTTAACTTATTATCTTATTCAAATCTAGTTTAATTTTTATTATATAACGCGGTTATTTTTAAATTTACGGTTACATTATTATTTACGGTTATTTCTAAAGACAGAACGTATTAAGTGTATTAAAAGTATTTAGATTTATTTTTTTATTGATGTTGGAACTTTATTCGTATTGTTTTCTTCAACCGGTTTTCCAGCTGCTGCCGGGTCTGGATGCGTATGTGTAGATTAGCAACTGCAATCGCCGCTACCCGGCAGGCCAGATTTGACGTACTGCAGACTTAGCGCAAGTGTAAGTACAAACGAACCGGTAAACATGTAGTGTCGAACAGAATCAGATCGACCGTTTCTGAGACGTGTAGTTAATTGAAACCCGACCACCAAAGAACACCGACATCCACAGTCTATTCAGATCCGTATAAAATTAACAACTGCCTTTACAAAGATTAGAACCTTAAAACTCTCGACTTCGAAAATCTGCTGATTTTACGAGTTTAACCGCTACACTGACCCGGCGGATTTGTCACTTCATTCGTATATTGTTTTAAAAATCATTCTATATTCATTACGAAATAATAAGTTACAGTATATTAATTCAAAATACACGAAAATAAAAAAAATAACAAATTAAGTATACAAATCGAATTTACAGAAGAAATAAATATTTTACTTATTACAATAATGTTTTGGTAGTTTGTGGTTTATGAGGTGTGGCTAATAAATAACTAGCCCACCGGGCTGGTCTAGTGGTTAACGCGACATTACAAATCAGCTGATTTCGAAGACGAGAGTTCTAAGGTTCAAATCCTAGTAAAGGTAATTATTTTTATACGGATCTAAATACTAGATCGTGGATACCGGTGTTCTTTGGTGGTTGGGTTTCAATTAAACACACTTCTCAGAAGTGGTCGGACCTGAGATTGTATAAGACTACACTTCATTCACATTCATACACATCATCCTCCTTCATTCTCTAAAGCAATACCTTACGGTAGTTCCGGAGACCCGGTTTACGGGTTGCACTTCCACGTTGAAAATGAATAAAAATATTGAAAAAATTGGTAATCTGATCTGATCTGACAGTCGGTTAACTATTCGTGCGATTGCTGAAACTGTAGGAATTGACAAAGAATGCGTAAGGCAAATTTTACATAACAATTTTAACATAAAAAAAAATGTGAGCAAAAATGGCGCCTAAAATTCTCGCAATCTTTTAAAAAAAATTTCGTGAAAATATCTGTTCTGCCCCTTTGAATACCACTGAAAATGACCCAAACTTCTTGGAAAGAGTGATAACATGTAATTAATTTTTGGTTTTCACTTATTATCTAGAAACTAAGCGTCAATTTATGCATTGGAAGGCCCCAAATTTACCGAGAGCTAATAGAGCTCGAATGAGCAAATCAAGATTCAAAAAGCGATGATAATTGTTTTTTGACGTAAAAACATACCTTCACTGAGTTCCTGAAGGTCAAACTATTAATCAAGTCCTAGCTCAACTCCGTGAAAAAATAAGAAAAAAACGACCTAAATTGTGGAAGAACAAGTCACGAGTTCTTCATCAGGACAACGCATCTGCTCATACTGCAACGCCTGTCAAGAATTTCTAGGCAAGTATAGCATCCCACTGTTAAACGATCCGCCTTATTCATCTGACCTGGTACCATGTGACCATTAGCTGTTCCCCAAGGTCAAATTTGTATTAAAAGGAAAAAAATTTCAGAATGTTGAAGCTGTGAAAGGAAAAGCGAAATGTCAGTGTCAACATCGCTAACTCCAGTTGTCTGTGGGAGTATCGTATTTGCAGAGAAACTCGTCCAATCTACCTTTTCAAATATCCATCTTTTAGAAATGGAACGTATTTTTCCCTCAACTTTAATTGCAAGTTGCACCGGAAAATGATCACTTCCATACAGATCATCTAAAACTTGAAACGAGTATCTCGGCGCTATTGGTACAGGACAACGATCCATCTCTGGCATTGAGAAAAGTTCGTGAGCCATCATTTAAAAGAACTAAATCGGAATTAATTAGCAACTTTTCCAATTCCCTTCCACGAGGATCTACTCGATCCGACCCCCAGAGAGAATTGTGTGCATTAAAGTCGCCTACCAAAAGTATTGGTGGGGGAAGCTGATCAACAAGACGAACTATGTCATCCTCTTTCCAATC
>JAAAKQ030240383.1:0-11115 GCA_010016005.3 Zanna intricata | reverse complement strand
TGACTTTGTTTCTCAGAGCTGTTCGGCGTAATAAATTCTCCAAGGTATTTAAAGTGAGGGACTTTACTTATTACTCCTTATTTTCTGTTCAAATTTGGGATTTCTGATCTGGAGCAGATGAATACTGTTTTTTTAGACGAAATTTGTAATCCTACTTTTTCTGCACATTCTTTGAGTGTTTCTATTTGTTTTATCGCAGTCTGTTCTCTTCCGCGAGGATTGCTAAATCGTTTGCAAATGCTAGGTAGGGGATATTTAAATTTAATTTCGTGAATCATAATGAAATCGGTTTCCAATATTTTTGTTGTTTAAGTGTATCTTCCCACTCTTTCATCACTTTGTCCAATGTGATGTTAAATATCAGGGAGGAGAGTCCGTCCCCTTGTCTTACTCCTGTTATGATTTCGAAGGTTTCTGAGGTTTCGCCCATAAATTTTATTTTAGATTTAGTTCTAGTTAATGTTTGTTCTATTAATCTTCGAGTTTTTTGATCTAGTCCTCTCTTTTCTAGGATTTAGAATAGGGATTGTCTGTCTACGGAGTCGTAGGCTTGTTTAAAATCTAAAAACGTGTAGGGTTTGCTTCTGTTGTTTTTAATTTTGATTATTGTTTTCAGGTTGATGATCTGTTCCGGGCATTACCTGTTAGGTCTAAAGCCTGCTTGATATTCTGATAGGTATGGTTCCTGCTGTTCCTGTGCTCTAGTTAGAAGGCAGGATGATAGGATTTTGTATGTGACTGGTAAAAGGGAAATTCCTCTGTAGTTGTTTTCGTCTGTTCCATCGCATTTTTTATTAACAAATGAATTAGAGCAGTTTTCCAGTCTTCTGGGATCTTTTCTGTATGCCAGTTGTCTTGAATAATTTTTGTGATTTCCTTCACGGAGTTGGATCCTAAATTCTTCAGGAGAACTCAAAAACAATAAAGCCTCAAGAGAAGATGGAATTTCTCTTGGGGCTTTATTGTTTTTGAGTTTTTGAATATGGAATAAAATTTCATCTTGAGTTGGGACAAGGGAATCTTTCTTTGTGACACTTGCTACGATTCTCGAAAATCTTTCTATCGGTTCAGGGCAGTTTAAAAGTTTCTCAAAGTATTCTGCGAGGACAATTTTCTTTGTTTGTGTTGTTTCTTGAAGCAGAGATTCTGTGGGATGTATCTTTTGATTTCTGAAGCAAATGTCTTATAAAAATCATGTGTTAATTTGTCTCTATCGCATCCAATTGGTCGTTGACGTGTTTTCTTTTAGTTTGTCTTATAATTTTGTTTGCCTTCGGATTTTTAGGAATTTCTCAAGAGTTTCTTCTGTTTTGTTTGCATTGTAGTCCTTAAACGCTTTCTTTCTGTTTTCTATGGCTATTTAATATTCTTCATTCCAACACTGATATTTAGGTTTTATTTTTTTGAAGGGGAATTTGCTCTTTGGCTGTTTGAATAGTCTGTTTGAAAAATTCTGTAACCATTGTAGTCTATTGTGTGTGAGTTCGGAAATCGGATTTCTTGAACTCCGAGGATCTGGATTTATTGTTTTGTAAGTTCGTTGATTAAATTGTATAACTTGACTGTTTGTACTACAGTTTGTATGTTGAATGTTCCGAAGTAAGTGTGTGTTTTGCGTGGAAGTTTTCCAAAGCACTCCGACTTGCTCTCTCGTATAAGTCCAGGTTTTCTTTTTATATTTTTTATAGTTTTAGATTGAAATTCCTGCCAATTTTCTGTGGGTTGTTCCTCCCATTTTTCCATGATATTTGTTCCTTTAATTTTCTTGACATCAAATCTTGGGATTATCGATGGTTCCTTGGTGTTTTTATGTCTAGGATTAAATTTAATCTTGATTATTGTCAAGTAATGATCCGAGTCAATGTTTGCTCATTTTCGTAACTAAACGTCGTGTATTTCTTTTTGAGGTCGTAGATTATTGCAACGTGATCAATTTGATATTCTCCTAATTGATGAACGGGGGACCGCCAAGTTTTTTGTTTGACTTCGATTAAGCGGGTTCCGTTTTTGGTCGTGAACTTATGTGTGGGGTACTTGCCGACTGTTCTTCTATATTTCTGTTTACTGCCAATTTGGACGTTAAAGTCTCCCAAGTAGAACTATTACATCGTTCTTCGGGATTTTGGACATCTCGGTTTTGAGTTCTTCCCAGAATTTGTCTGTTCTTTCTGGGTCTTTTCTACTTTGTTCATTAGTTAGGATACGTACGTTGATAAATGTGTAGTTTTTATTTGTGTGTTGGACTCTCAATGTCATAAGCCTGTTACTCATTGCTTTTATTTCTTTTACAGAATCCAGTACTTTCTTACTTACTAGGAAGGCCATTCCCAACATATTCGCCCCTTTGCAGACTTTCCTGTTTGTTTCACTTTTAAAAATTCTGTAACCATTGTAGTCTATTGTGTGTGAGTTCGGAAATCGGATTTCTTGAACTCCGAGGATCTGGATTTATTGTTTTGTAAGTTCGTTGATTAAATTGTATAACTTGACTGTTTGTACTACAGTTTGTATGTTGAATGTTCCGAAGTAAGTGTGTGTTTTGCGTGGAAGTTTTCCAGAGCATTCCGACTTGCTCTCTCGTATAAGTCCAGGTTTTCTTTTTATATTTAACATTTTCCATTTTTATTTGTTACAAAAACAAAAATAAAGATTCCTACAAAGTTAAAAATTGATATACGTAAATATAACGAACCTTACTTTTCCCTATTAATAGGATAAATTAAAATATATATTTATTCATAAACATAATGGATTCAAAAAATTTAAATCGAATATATCTCTAAAAAATTACTTTAAAAAAAAATTGATAAACTGTCACATCAAATATTAAAATAACTATATTCTTTTATTACAACTATTGAATTTGCATTATTAGAATCCATCAATCTTAAATCAACTAAAATATAGTGTATTTTTTCCAATCAAAAAACAAAATCTTAAATAAATAATTAAAAATCTTTCTAGCGTATCTAAGGAATATATCTCCAGCTTAAAATTGATATAATAAACAGATTAAAATTTTCAGCGATAGTAATATTCTTTTGACATTCAAAGATTACGATTTGGATATCAGAAAATTCTAACATATAAATATAATCTGTTATAAGGGAGTGGCTTTATTTGACCATTTAAAACATATCAGTTTAATACTAAGTTTACGTAAATTTAACATGTTTATGTTTAGATGCTAAATTTAACATACCTGAGTATTTTTTAAAATTTATTTCTTTCCTTAATATAATCTTATCTTAACACAAAACCACCTACTTCTAACATATATTTTATTTTTAGAAAATACAAGAGTTAAAAAAAAATTATGAATAGCAATAATTAAAATCTCAAACGTAAATTTTTTTGGAGTAAATAATTATAATAATAATTGTACAAGACTACACTTCATTCAAATTCATACATATCATCCTCTGAAGTTAATACCTTACGGTGGTTCCGGAGGCTAAACAGAAAAGAAATAATTATAATACAAATGATTAATTACAAAGCAATACAAAGATAATTTAAAATTAGATTATTTACAAAAAATATACATATTTACGTTGTAATTTTAGCTATTAAGACATATTTTTGTTTGATGTTCTCCGAATATGGGTTGTTGACTTTTCGCGATGTAAGTTGTCGCCAGCCTGTTCATTTTGTTCATAATGTTGGTTCTGGACGTTTTTGGTTAGTTCGTTCTCAATTACTAATTTTATTTTTCAGTAAGCAGAAGAATAATAATTCCTTGCACTTGCCAACGCCGTATAAGTCTTTTGTGTAAATCTAGCCTATGAATTGAGATCTATTTACTGGTTGTCGAACAGTTTTTCTGTCGGAAGAACTGATTACCTTTGAATATATTTTGTGTTTGTGGAACTAAAAAATACTGAAGAATCAGTTTCTTGTCGCTTCTTCATTTTAACGATTTCAACGGGCTCTTCAATAGATTGAATGTTTAAGACACTCCTGGTACTGGGATCGTAGTCAACTTCTTCCTCAGATAGAATAAACGTTCTCTATTTCGCTATTGTCAGTCAGAATCTCATCTTCTTCATATTCATCTTCTTCTTAACACATTTCTTCGCCACTCTCATCGTAAGTTAGTTCTGCAAGAATTTGTACAGGATTTGCATAAACGTTTTCCATATTCTGTAAAAAGAATACAGCCTATTTTAGACACTGTAGTCAATATATATTAAAAAGAAATATTTTATTATACATTTTAATCTAAAATTAGCAGAACTATCTTCTAATTATTGCTTATTACTAACTACACGTAAAAATGACCTACTAGTTATTTTCTATAAATACTAATGACATGTAAAATAAGCATAGACACTTTCTGCAGTTGACGAGAATCAGTCGTTCTACAAGAAAAATGCACACGTTCATACATTCTCTGTCTAAGGTATTGTAGCTCACAATGAGAATTAAAGCATTGCAGAAGACTTAAGAAGACCGGGAAAAGGGCAAGTCTACAACTGGCCAGAAAATTACTTCTGAAAGTAGATCTTACTTACATTAATATACTATGGTTAAGTTAGTAGCAAACAAAACAACTGTTAGAGAAAAGAAGTTATGTATTTCTGTATTAGGAAACCGTTCTTTAATATTAAGTGAAATATTAAAACAGTTAAAATTCGCTTGCTTTATGAAAATATTATAATTTTGCTTTAGATTTAGTGTTTTTAAGTTGAAAGCAAACTATCGCGTAATTATAAAAAATCCAGATAATTCGGTTGCGATATGTTTAACTTTTTAAATTTTATTCATAATATTCAAACGTAGAAAAAAGAATACAACAATCTACTGATTTTTAAAATGCTAAAAAGGAAAACTTTGTTTTCTTCGCATGTAATAGACTAATAATAGATTCCTTAAAAAAAATAATACACAGCTCTCATCTTACAACATTAACTTGCTGACATATTTAGTCGACGTTGTTATGTAAAATTATCTACGAAATAATATTTAAAAAGTTACTGCTATTAGTTGCACATTGTCAATAAATAGGAATAAAATCTATATACATTATTGAATTGAAATAAAATCAAATAAATAAAAATATTTACGTCCTTATAAAGGAAGTACGGTTTCATTTTCTTTATTTATTGAAAGTATTCAGCAGAATCTAAATGAAGAGCACTATTAGAAATAAAATATCACTTGGCTCTATTTATATTGCACCATGATAAATTCAGCACTAGATAACGTTGTATTGTATTTTAAAAGAAAAATAATGATGTAGATATTTCCGAACTATTTTACGACGTATCTATTTTTCTGATTCTCTGCAGAATACTTGAAATCTATATGACTATAACTATATGACGTAAAACTACTGTATGTAGACCATTAACTTTAATAATAATAATAATTGATAAATAATTATTGCCCTCATAGGTCATTAAAACCAAAAAATATAGAAAATCGATCAACAAAATGTTTGTTAATTCATACTAGTGAGGTAAAACTTAATTTTTCTATTTTTGTGTTCCATGTCCACAAACCGTGCAGAGTTTTTTGTACATCATATGTCTTTGATTTTAGTTATTAAAATGGAAGCTGATATCCAAACGCAACTAACTTAGCTAAGTTACAATACAAATATTTAAATTATTTTCAGTGTAGTCATCCTTGGCTTCCTGATCAGCACGTTCTCCTTTAGTATAAAACGTAAGACATATTTAAAACCATACAGCTTTCCCTTTATGTTAAATAGAATAGCTTTCATTTATCTCATAAGAGAGTACGTCAACAAAATTTTGAAAAGAGAATAAAACCACGAGTAGTAATTAAAAGAGTAGTAATTAAGTAGTATTGCACCACCTTAATTACTATTTACATTTGTATTCACAAAACTGAGATTTTTCTTAAATAAAAAAAATACAAAAATTGTAGAATTAGTCTTATTACTAATATTGCGTAAAATTGTATTATGGGTCATAATTTACATGTTATTCATGTAACATGATATATGAATACCATATACAAATGAGTATATGAGTGATAAAGTATATTCACTCTGAGTGAATATGGTCTTATAGGCCTCCTAAATAAAGAGAGATTTCTTGAAATGCTCTTCAATAAAATTATTCAGAGTTTAAATCTTGTTATTTTGATAGTTCATTCTTCAAACTGTACTCTTATAAATAGATTATTGATTGCGCGTGGTGGAAAAAATCTAATCCGTTTAAGTTGTGGAGGTAATCCCTAAATATACGTTGTTATTTAACACTAATTTCAGGATTTTGGCAAGACATAGAAAGAAGAATTTACGTCTTCATTATCACATCGCAACACTCAATCGTAGTTAAAATATCAACCACGGTTTAGATTTAGGCGTACAAAAGAAAGTCTGCAGGATAGTTTCAGATTTAGTACACATCCTATCCGATCTTCCTTCCTCCAGATCTGTAAAAAAGGTATGAGAATCTGTAAAACTACTGAAAAATAATTAAATTAATAAAGATAATTCTTCTACCTTCTTATACTATGAATAGAAAGGTTTTAACTCAAGTAAAATCAGATTATATTCTGTTTCAATAAGTCTACATAAAATCTTCCTACCATAATCAGAATTTATGAATTAAATGCCTTTTAATAATAGCAATTGTTTTATACGAAAGATTTGTAATATTAATGATAACAAAAAAGTAGTACACTTTTAAAAATTAAACGAAAAAATACCTTCTATATTAAAAAAAAAAAAAAAAAAAAAATCATAGGATGTACTATAGATATTAAGTAGAAAATGCAATATATAATTTTTATACTTTTGTAAGTTTTTTTTTCTTAACCTCAGGGATTACCGTTAGGTATTGCTTCAGAGGATGAGATGAATGATAATTTTTGTAGCGTGTGAAAATTCCCATGCCTGACCGGGATTCTAACCCGGGACCTCCGGATGAAAGTATGCTTTTGTGTTAATTTTTTTATAATAGAAGTTTCTTTTCTTATGTTTAAAAATTATAATAATATTTTTAGATAAAATTACATTATATATTTCTCCAGTGGATTAGTTAATGATTTAGCTTATTGAAAAATGAGGAAAAAATTATAAAGAGAATATCAAATCAGTATAATATAAATGACTCGTAAGAATAAATTTATTTTTAGTTAAATTATATTTTCCTATTAAAAAAAAAAAAACAATTATTGAAACATAATTCTTACATTAATATTTTAATACAAAACTTAACATACCAATCTCTTTTACATTTTACTTAAAAAATAAATAGAAGGTATGTTATTATGTGCTGCAGTGTGTTCATCATTTGCATCAATTCCTGTCACAACAAATACTGTATTTATTATTAAACTTCTGTCGGTTCATGTAATAGTTTTGCATTTCATTAAAAATAATAATAATAACAATAATGAATATCGATGTTATGAACGTGTTACAATAACGAGTACCAAAATGGATACACGTTAGTAGTTTATGAAAGAATACGATATAAAAATTAAAAAAGTAAACTATGAAGTTGAGCATAACGATGTTAAAAAGTATATGATATTATAAAAAGAATTTACGTAAGCTTTACTTCATCCATTCTAAACGATTTTACAACAATTTCATGGTACGTCATAATTTTAATAATAGTAAACATAATGAGAATATAATTATTTCCTTTAATATTAATGTAATATCTAAAAAGATAAACAATATTTTTAAATTTCTACAGTAGTAATCTTTTACACAGAAATATTATGAATATTATTAAGAAATAATCAATTTCGATCAGATTTACAAATTTTTTCATCATTTAAAATGTTTTCAGAGATATAGGTTTAATCATTTCGGTGTTAACAATGTAGCAATTATCTTTGTATGTTTTTTTTTTTTTAGTCATTGAAAAATATTTTACTAAGAAGACTAATCTTCGTAAAGTTGTGCATGATAAGCTTCATTCAGTATAGTTTTATGTCTTTCCAATATTGAAAAAATATTTAGAAAATATAGATATATGTATGAAAATCGTTTCACTAGTTATGGAGATAGTTCACTGCAAATTTACATAACCAATGTATATAATTTATAAACAAATTACCTCACATTTGCAGACAAGTAAAAAAAAAAAAACACAAAAAACAAAAATGAAAAACAATATTATGGTGTATAGTATGAATATTTAACGTTAAACCGTATACTCATCTTTAATAAATATGTCAAGTATAACAAACTTCCGGTTCATTGATATATTTTTTTAGAACTAATCATTCCACCATTCATGTTATCTACTCACCAAACATTTTTTCTATAGTTCTGTTGTATAACTTCTATATTATAGTTCACATCTGGATTTTTCATTCATTGTATAAATATCCAAAAACTTAATAATAAATTTTAAAGAAATTTATTTTTCGTTATAAAATATAAATCTTCATTAAAAATACGAATAAATTAATTTTGATAAATTCTCGAATTCTTTTCTCTTTTTTTTTCTTTTTTTTTTCTTATGTAATAAATTTAATTCGGAAATATTTCATATTCAAAACATAAAGTAAAAAATTAATTACTTTTATTTTATTAATTTACAGGTGATTTATGAAGAATGTAACAAAGTTTCAGGACATGTTCTACTGGTGAAAATAAAGAAGAAAGTATGTTTAAATATAAGTTTGGAAACTCTTCGTCGGCTGGTAAAAGATTTCGCTCTGATTTCTGTACATTTAGCAAAATTAAGATAGAATGTAACTCTTGGAATCCAAATTATGTGATAAATTTAATGGTGTATATGAAATTTGATTGGAAAATTGAGAAAAAAGTAAGTCCCAAAACAGCACTTTCGGTACGGTATTTTCGAGAAACCTAGGTTAAAAGACAAAACTTTCGGATTTAAAAATTACACTGTTTTATAAAGCTTAAAATAACTATTTTAAATGGGTAATAAATATAAAAATCTTAAATATAACTTGTAGAGAATTTAAGTCGAAGTAAAATTTTATGAATTTATGAAATAAAAACGTAATAATTTTAAGGTTTATTAAAAACAAACCAATAAAGTGTGGCATGTTTAACAAGCTATCGAAAGATAAAAATATCAACATCAAATAAAATTTTCAATATTGAAAAAAAAAATTGAATATTTGAGAAAAACAAAATTTTTAATTAAAAAAAGTTAAAAACCAAATAAAACATTTCAACAAAACAATTTATTAAATACTAGCCGGCCCGTCTAGCCAGAATCTGGACCCTCGGGCTCAAGTCGCCTAGGAAAAGCCTAGAACCAACACAGGGGCTCCTCCGGGCCTTCCAGTGCCAAGCGATCTACCCATAGCCGCAGATCTTATCCCGCTCTCCATTTCCAATTTGCCAGGGGTACTGGGACAGAGCTTTCTTCGGTCGCAAACCTCATCTACCCAGAGGGCTCTATACCCTGGACTCCCGCAACGTACGTTATCCTCATGGTGTTGTGAAAATAATACTGATAAATAATAATTTCAGTATTCATGTAATCATGATAAACAAACTAAATTACAAAACTAGAATAACAGTAACTATGGTAACAAAAGTACACACACCTTTGACGACAAAATATTCACTACAATTTTTGCATGGTGGCAGAAATATTATAATGCAGTAAAAGGATTAATCTAATTTTCCTTAATGAATATCTTTAATTCACAATTTTCCCCTCCTTAGAGGTGACAAAGTAATGAATATTTTTAATATCTTAATCTTCAAGGAAGCTAGGGTTGCTGTCTTAAAACCTTCCGTGGGATAACACGAATGTATCCTGCAAATTTGGAAGTAATTGGTTGGTTGGTTCTCACGTGGTACGGTAATAGACAAACTTTATATGTATATACACGAATGTATAACTAACTATACATATACGAAATGCATATCTCGTATACATTTCCGAAAAACCGTGATCTGTTACGAATGCATGTACCTAATGCATGCAAAACTTGGACTTCAACTTACTAACAAATATTATGAGAGCACCTCATTGCACCTCACAAAACATTGCCCCAGGGGACCCGGTTTGTAGCAATTGATTGTGATGATTGGTCTAGCTTCCCGCGAGGTGGTCGCATACCTCAAAACTGTAGCCTCACATACAGTATCCTCGGGAAGCCCATTATTTTTAAACATAATTTTTTTTTAAATTTTTTTATATTATTTTATTTAACATAAATTTAATTCTATTATATTTAAATTATTATTCATTCAGTTATTCGAATCTTTCAGTTCAAATTCAGCTCGCACACGGTTATAAGAGACTCACAGTTCACAGTTTATTATTAAATTCATTAAAGTTTGTGCTTCAACCGGCAAATCTCCACTGTTTTATATATATATATATATATATATTTTAGAGATTTTTCACGATGAAATATACCTTTTTAGGTATATTTCAGGTATATTTAGGTATTTTTAGAAGGTTTTTACCTTCTCAATGAGTAAAACCAAGAAACATGAGTAAAAATTTGGTTGCGATTGATCGAGTACTTTTTTTTGTTTATCCCGAACAAACCGAAACCCTCTTCCTCTTTAGTAAGCTAATAAAAAATTAATTTTATCTAAATTTGGAATAACTTATTTCATAAGTTTACTTTACTAACAGTTTTCAAAAATAAGTTTCTTGTATTACACTAGAACTTAAGTAAATATTTATATAACTCCGTGGAATAGTGCGTGAATGACATCTAATAATGCTTTAACAATTTTTCAATTAAGATTACGCAGGTATTATGTTTATTTATGGGTTACGGAATGGAAATGTAATTCTTGAAGAGCAAGGATATCAAAAAATTTCCGAATAGAAGGTTTCTAAGAAATTACTAATTTTTTTTTTTAAAGCAAATTGAATCTGAAAAACTTGATACGTATTAGTTGTTAGTACAAAAACTATTTCATAATTTTTAATGTTTTTCTACTCTATGAGCCTTATTAAATATTCATTAGTTAATTTTAAGTTTGAATTTTTCATTCGTTTTCTTTCATGGTTTCAAACTAATATAATTTTAAAATATAAAGTAAAATAAACTTTCAAGTCTTTCTATTGCATAAACAAATAAAACTTCTTATATATTTTTTCTTATTAGAGACATTTTAATAAACCAAATTATCTTTGAAGCTTTTACTTGACTGTTTTTTTTTTTTTTTTT
>JAAAKQ030240372.1:0-11116 GCA_010016005.3 Zanna intricata | reverse complement strand
TTGAACCTTAGAACTCTCGACTTCGAAACCAGCTGATTTGCGATGTCGCGTTAACCACTAGACCAACCCGGTGGGTTAGACGTCATACTGCTGGCGGAGACACACCTAACCCCGGAAAAATCACTGACCGTTCGGAACTATTTTACCCATAGAACAGACAGGCCAGTCATTCGCAGAAGCCGAGCCTCCGGCGGAATCACCATTTTAGTGCACAGGCGCCTCACACACATGAACGTCGACCTCCACCCTACCGGAATGCAACAGACATGTGTTCATCTGGAACACCTGGGCACGTAATACCGCCTGGTTTAGGCTTATAACAAACCAAAAACAGTGAAACAGCGCTGGTAAAGCCCAAAATCATCATGGCAACCTGAGTTCCAAGCACCCATCTTGGAACAGCAATCTAACGAACGCGAACGGCAGGCTGATGTACGCCGAGGCACAGGCCCGTCACCTAATTGTCATCGACCCACCTTTGTACATGGTACAGGGCGGTCGAGACCCGATGTGCTTGACATTGCGATACTGAGAGCGGTACCGATTCTGCACACGATTGAGGCAATCGAAGACCTCAGTTCGGACCACTCATCTGTTCTGCTAACTGGGACTTGTAGGGGCCGGGCGCGATCCATCGATGCCAATTCGGTGGTCAGTGAACTGGAGAAAATTCTATGAAATCCTCCAACGAGATTACAGGCCAGAGGACCCCGAGCTCCCATGCACACCGGAAGAAGTCGACGATGTGGTCGAACGCGTAATTATGACAATGACTGAGGCTTTGTCAAGCAGCTCTGCGGATAAGTCCGCGAGCCATCTCGCGGGAAAAACGCCCGCCAAGTGGCGTTACCGGTGCCACAGCCATCCCTTCCGTTCCTAACCCTGATGGGTTCTACTGAAGGTCATCTTTTGCCTCGGTCTGATAACGCCACAGTCATCAAACGACCTCGGGGAGATGCCGCCGATGCCAATGTCCCGAGGTACATTCACAACGGCTGATAGTCCGCGAGGCCAGTCCGTAACAACCTCCCATCTCACACTGTAGCAGCAATAGCTGAGAAGCGCCGGCTAAGAAGGAGATGGTCTAACTTTGTCCGCCGTCTATAAACGGGCGTTTTATACTCAAACGGATAGAGTAAAGCTGATACTGACAAAACATCGCGAGGGTTCGTGGAACGACCACCTAGCCTCAATCTGCGATGACATCTACTCTGTTTACAGACTGAACAAGAGATTAAGGGAAGGTAAAAAGCCCCGCCACCCAGTAGTGGGTTAGCGAGGCTTCCTAGCCTATTCCGAAGCGGGCCGGGGGAAATATTCGCAAACACGCAGGAAGAGCAATTCACCCGAATCCCCTCGTCGGCAAGCACGACGACCACACAACCGAGGTGGGCTCCTTCCTCGCAGACTACTTCTCACAGATGGAGGAAGCCCCCCTCGCGGGTGACCAAGTCACTGAGGCGGAAGTGGTAACAGTAATCAAAGCCACAAGGCCCCACGAGTGGATAGGATCAATACCCGTGCATTTCGGAACGTCCCCCCCGCTCTCATAACGACTATCGCCACCATCTTCACAGAGATCCTACACATAGGACATTTTCCAGAGTCGTGGAAAACAGCAAAAGTAGTCTGCATACCGGAACCCGAAAAAAAAGCTACTTATTTCCACAAAATTACAGACCGATCTCGTTGCTACTACTATTGTCGAAACTGTTCGAGAGAGTTTTCCTCGAAAGGTTGAAGCGATATCTGAGGCACGAGATATGGCCCGAGCAGTTCGGATTCGGAGAGGGCCACTCCTCAACCCTGCAGCTGACCCGGCTAATAGAAAGCCTTGTCGGAGGCCTCAACAACAACAAAAAGATTGAATGCTCTCTTTATGTGTTTAGCCTCCGGAACTACAACACCGCAATCCCCGGCCGCTATGTGAAATTACTGCAGTCATATCTGCTCGGACGGCGATTCGCAGTAGGCGTGGGGGATCTGTTTTCTCCACCAGGGTAATAACGGCTGGAGTTCCCCAGGGAGCAGTGTTTTCGCCGTTCCTATACACGGCTTATAAAAAAGACATGCCGCTGTCAGCGGATGTAAAAACTTCCACATACGCGGACTACGTGTTCAGGAATGGAGACTACGAGATTGAAAGGCTCCACCGACAACTGGATTTAGTGGAGCCGTGGCTAAACATGTAGAGGATCAATAAACGGTGAAAAATTCGTGGCCGTGTTATTCAGATTTAAGAGACCACGCGCCCCGGCCAGACAGTTTGAAATCGCAGGGGGAAAAATCCCCGACGAGGCAAAAGTTAAATACCTGGGAGTTGTCCTGGACAAATGGCTAATAATGGCGAAACACGTACAATACGTGACCGCCAGAGAAAAAGCGCCAGGGCTTCTCCCTGGTTCACCCGGTTCTTACCGGGCCATCCCTACCCACTGGCGACTAAAATATTGATTTACCGGCTATATGCTCTTCCAATCCTAACATATGCCTTTGGAGACCACTACTGCGCTCCAGCAACCAGAAAAAACTGGAAGCGGTATAAAACATTGCGCTGCGGAAAGGGGAATCACGCCGGGAGCACCGGGCTATTGCACGCCCAGCCTCCCGAATCCAGCCACAGTATGTCTACAAATGCCCAAAGAAACGAAATGCAAATACCAAATCCGTCCATAAACTAAAACTAAGATCACCAGTTAAAACTAATGCCTCGCCCGATACAAGAAAGATACAGCAGCAAGGGCATCAGTCCAGGCTCTGCGAATTGTAGGAAGGAAATTTAAACTCCCGCCACTCTTGTGTTTCGTTCCCTTCCAATAGTTTCGGAAATTTAAAAAAAATTTCTTCTAAAATGTTATTTATGTCATACAGTATATTTCTGTGAACTCTATAAACATGAAGTAAATTTACAGTATTAAGCATAACTAGACTAAAACAAATTTTTAAACTGTGTTTCAAAGCTGTATTCTGATAGTGCTTAACACCATTCTGATTGAACTCGATAATTTAACAAAAATACTATTTTTTACAGTAATGAATCCTGCCTGTTACATGACTACAGAAATTAAAGATGTTAAAAATAAAATCTACTGAAAATTTAATTCTTAAAAAAATTATGTAAATGAAGTAACAAAGAGGATTTAAAAAATCAGCTATTATTGAAAACTAAACAAGACATGGAATGATGAAAACAGGTATAATAATTTTTATCTACTATTTCAGGAATCAATGAATCATAGCAACACTGATAGCAATGGTGGTTTTAGAGAAGGATGAAAAATTTTATTTTTTTCCCCGTTCTCCTAAGTAAGGTTTTATTAAAAAATGTCAAGAAAATTGATAACATTTCCTTAAATTCTGTTTTTTCTCTTCTTTGTAATTTTATAACAAAGATAAATTGCATTCTAAAAATATCCTACGATAAAACTCACATCAACACTATTTTGCAATTCACTTGAAAACAAAAAATGCTCCCAATAAAATCAGTGCTTTTTAATTTAGCTTTAATTTGTTTGTTATTCGCTAAATATGATGAAAATGCTAATAGGTGTAATTTTTTGCACGAGTTTCGCTGGTTACTGCACCGACAGAAACCAAAATTTGTGCAATAAATTAATTATTTTCGTTTTTTCGCAGAAAAAAATATTTAAAATAAATGTATAACCATTTTTTTTGATAATCTTGTGGAAATCAGACAAATAGTGTCTGATCTAAAATATATACACATAAATATAGATCAGACAAACTTTTTTACACACACCCAAAAGAAAATATACCGAAAATATTAAAAAATGTTACCGATATACCAATTACATCAAGTAACATTAATTTTTATACTGTAATTATTGCTGTTGAATTATTTGTTTATATTTTTAACTATTATAAATATTAACTATAATACAAATTAATAATTGTTACTAGTTAATGAAAAGTAGGAAATGAGAACTGATATTTCAATGGCCGCTTCGCTTCTGTATAGAAGTGAGTTTAGCGCTCCGATCTGAAACGAAACTCGCATTTACAACAATTTAAAAAAAAAAACTGGCTAGAAAAAACCCAAGGTCAGCCAACTATAATAAACTTTGAAGGCTTTAAGATCGCGTAATTAGTTTTATTCTATTAGATCGTAACAATATTTCGTTTTTGCGCTTAAAATCGAGAAAATTTTCAAATTCTCTAATTTAAAGGAAAATTTTTAATTTTGTAATTTTTATCAGATTTATCAGAAAAAATAGAACATTTAATTTTTAAAGCCATAAAAGCATCAGTCATAATTCATTACTAATGATGGCCTACCTTTTCTAATTCGTATTACACTCTACAAGATGTGATTGAAAAGTTTTAATACAGGTGTCGTTATTGTTCAATAGAAGGTAGGTTTTCTCGCGGGTATTGAAGAGGAAGCTTGTTTTGTCCTGAAATGATCACCACAATATCTTTGTTCAGCAGAGAGTGGCATCCTGGTGAGTGAAGACGTGTGTTTTATTCTTGGCGGATTATTGATTCGCAAAATGGATGAAAAATTGGAACAACGAACTTGCGTCAAATTTTGTTTGAAAAAACGGGAAATTAGCTTCCGAAATTTATGAACTCTTTAAAACAGCTTTCGGGAACAAATGTCTTTATGTGGTTCAACAGCTTTAAAGATGACCACGAATCTGGCCGGCCTTCCACTTCAAAAATCAACGTAAACAATGTGAAATTTCGCGATTTAATGCACTCTCATCATAGGCTTACAGTTAGGGAAATTGCTGATGAACTGAATTGCTTTCTGGATCTGCGAGTCAACTGGAAGACTTGCAAGGAATGGACAATTGTGGCTGGTTTTCTCAGTTACCTCGCACCTAGCAGAACTGCTGACGGGGTATGATAAAGAGTAGTATTTAGGGTGGCTAGGGCCCGCCTGGACAGTTTGATTGGCCGAAGGTAGGCGCTTTGGCACCGAGCCTCGGTTAGATCAAGTTTTGAATACTTTTGAACCCTCAATGGAGCTCGTGCTCGGGAGTATACCTTCCATGCTCCCGGATACGATCATAGTTTGCGTTAAAATACTTTTGGTAGAAATGGATTGCACCTGTTAAGAGAGTTAGAGAAAGCGTAGTTGCGAGTTCTAAGCGGGCCTCAAAGTTAGAGCTGTGGTGGGAGATTGTACTCAGCTGCCGGACGGACCAGATTTAGGTTCTCGAGGACTGTTTTTACAATTGGTGTTCACACTCCATTGTATAAATTTGCCAACGTGGCAAATACAATATTAGCTTACGTGAGTAGAGTCTAGCATCCGTTTGCTGAATAGTTGGTGAAATAGGCGCGTTGTTTTCATGCTTCCGCGCAATTCAAGCAAGTTTCCAAGGCAGGGTGGTTTTTACAAGATGTCCTGCGTCTTTGTAGAAGACATCTAACACCTGGCAAAATTTGCTGATGTTAATGTCCCACCGGGGCATTCGCATCGGCGGCAACTCCCCGAGGTAGATTGATGACTGGAATGTTATCAGATAGAGGGTTGAAAAACGACCTCCGGTAAAGCCCTTCAGGGCTAGGAACAAAGGGAGTGGGTGGTGTGGCAACTGGTAATGCCACGAGGCGGGCGTTTTTCCCCTCGAGGAGGGAAAATCGAGATGATGAACTAAATTTATGCGGTTAAGTCAACTTTAACTGAAGATTTGATATGCATCATGTTTCTGCAAAATTGCTGTCAGATCAGCAGAAGCAACACCGATTTGAAGTGTTCCAAGAACTGATTAATCGGGTTGAAATTGTATTTCTTTAGCTCATTTTTTATTGTTTAACTTTGTTAACATAGTTTGTAAGCTATAAATAAACAATACTAGACAAAGAGATATCTAATACTGAAGAGTGAGCCTTCATGGACAAAATTAATCATGTCTGTGTAGGCAAAAACGCAGCTGAGTTGTTTGTAGTAACAACTGGTTTTAGGAATCAATTAATTTTGTTCAGTCTTATTACTGTTTTAAGTTTGTTAACAGTGCAGTGTCACAATACCTCAAAAATGTGTAAATGATATGGATGCCTTTTGTTATGTATCTGGTAAGTTTATCAGATATAAAAAAAAACACAATCTCACCTTTAATTAAAAATGCATATCATTTGTACTTTTAGTGTAAAATTAGTGATCAGGATAAGGCTTGGGCTTCTCATATGGTATGCACTAATTATTCTGTATATTTAAGAGGATGGCTGAATGATACTCAGAGGCTTTGCCATTTGATGCACCTTTGGTTTGGTATGAACCAAAGGATCATGTAACGGATTGTTACTTTTGTTTAACAAATTTGTCTGGAATTTGTAAAAAATCTAAACATACTGTAAAATATCCTTCATTGCGATCTGTTCTCGGGCCTGTTACCTCGCAGTGAAATCACTCCAGTTCCTGAGTCACCTGTTAATGTATGTTTCGAAAGCATCAATGAAGAATCAGGCAGTACTGAAGAAGACAACAATGATTTTGAATTATCTTCCAGTAACCCAGAACAGATATCACAAGTGAATTAAATGACTTGGTTAGGGATTTAAATATATCAAAAAATCATGTTGATTTGTTAGGATCAAGAATGCAACACTGAAATTTACTTAAAAAAAAAAATACAAAAATTTTGGGGTTTTGAAGCTGACAAAAAGAACTTCTCAGTACTTTATTGATGAAAAAAAATTTGTTTATTGCACGAATACTGATGAGCTTATATTGCACTTAGGATATGTTCGTAAACCTGGGGACTGGCGCCTTCTTTATAGATTTGTCCAAGTATAGTTTAAAAGTACACTTCTATTTACTGTTATTACACAACGGTAACAATTATCCTTTGATACCAATCGCTTATATTATTAATTTGAAAGAGACATATAATGTGATGAAATACTTTTTTGAAAAAATAAATTATAAAAAAACAGAGCTGGAATATATGCAGTGATTTGAAAGTTAACTATTTTGTTAGGTATGCAGTTAAGACTGTACTAAATACATGTGTCCTCTTTGCGAATAGGACAGCTGAACTAGGGACAAATATTATGTTACCAAAAGTGGAAGAAGCGAGAAAACTCCAAATGGGAAAAATATTATTGATGAGCCCTTACTTAATCAAAAAAATATATTTTTAGCTGCGGTCCATATAAAGCTAGGACTAATGAAAAATTTTGTAAAAGCAATGAAGGATAGTCCCGGCTTTTTTTACATAAGGCAGAAATTTCCAAATATAAGTGAAGGAAAAATCAAAGAAATATTTTTTCATTCTCAAATAAGAGTTGGTCAAAGGTGATGTATTTAACTTGATGTTAAATAATGTAGAAAGAGTAGCTTGAGCTGTATTTAGAGGTTTGCAAAAGTTTTCTCGGCCGACAAAAATCCAACAATTACCACAATATTGTTAATTAACTTCTTACTTCACACAGAACTATGGGATGTAATATGTTTTGAACATTTCCTCCACTCCCATCTTGATTTTTTCCTGGACAATTGTAATAATACAACTGATATTAATTTTTCACTTTTGAATAATTTTACACAGCGACTATTATTGTTGATCACACTAACAATTAAAAATGCAATGCACATTATTTAAAAATAAAACCATATATTTTTAAAGTAATGTAAACTCATTGTTTACTGGTGTGTTTAACATGTAACCTTGTGTAATAATTGTAACCTTTATTAAATGTATCTTACCTCTCCTGAAGGAAGTTTACTCAGACGCAAGACTTTTATCCATTTTTGTTTATAATTGTTCTGACCGTTGGAATTACTGGTTTAGACCAATTTGGATAATGATTATAGTGAGATAAGATTATGAAATATTTCACAGTCAAACATGCATTATGTTTTATTAGTCTTTTATTCGTGGATATCTAAATATAACAGCTTCTACACAAACAGTTTACAGATATAGTAATACAATACATTAAAATAAAAAATTTGGATAATGAGGAATAATCTTGTGCACATGATAAGACTATAAAATATTTCACTACCAAACGTGCAATAATTCGACACTGTATTTTCTGTGATGATCATCTGCAATAATCGCCACGGAAATTAACCCTATTCATTTGCATTGCAGTTCTATGAAAGATTTGCGATTATTTACTTTCTATTTGTGCTGTTAACAGTATTTAATTTACTTTTTCTCATTAGTAAATTTTGTTATTTTTTTTAAAGTTTGATTTTGATATTTTGTATTTGTCAGCTTGAAAACGGACTGATGGATTTGATCGGTCTTTTTAGATATTGAAATTTTGTTTCATAAGTATTTTCAACTAAGAAACTGTTTTAGTGTTTTTATCCAAAGCTAAAATGTTTGCAATATATACAGGGTAAGGATAGAAAAGTAAATATGAAAAATTGTTGATGAAAAAAAGATTTTCTCTCTGTGATTGGTTATTTCCATTGTTTCTTTACTTACACAATGCCGGACAGTAAAAAGAAATTATCTGGTAGCAAGTTCAGGAAACGAAGACTAAAGACAAAAGCATTGTTAAAAAACAAGCTTTGGCTTTGGAAAACATTTTCAATTCTAAAGGCAATTCTAGGCCAAGTAAAAGTGAAAAACATTTTGACAAAGATGAAGTTGAGGTGGTCATTGTTCCAACAGAGCAATCTTCATCATTTTCTGCACGGTTTTCTAGCATACATGTACCTGATCATATTGAGCAACAAGAAGACGAAAAGGAAGAAGCGAAAGAGGTAGAATGTCCTGTGTCATTTTGGTTTCGAGTTCTGATGCAGGACTATGGCTAGAATGTATTTCTGATGCTGAATGGACTTTTCTTTTGAAAGCAGGTCTAGCATCCCCAGTGTACAACTTTGATTTGATATACTGATACCAGCAAATGTAGGCTCACCTCAAACAACTATATAAAAAAAATTATTGGCTGAATTTGATCCTGTCACGGAGGCGGCGCATGTAGAGGGCTTTGAACAAACATAAAATAACCACACTTGACTAAAACCATTTAAAATGAAGTCATCCATCCTGCACATAATGTCAAAAGTCACAGATGCAGTGAAAAGAATCAAAATATTACTCAATTAACTGTATACCTGACTTGACTGAAACATAACAAATGACTTCATTATAAGGTATGTGGCAATTGAACAGAAAGATATTAAGATTCATGAACATTTTTTGGGCTTTCTTCTAACAAAAGATCAACATACCAATAACTTTTGTTGTATTAAAATAAATAATATTAACAATTAAAAATCCCCCTTACCAGCACACTGAAATAAATCCAAGTATAGTATACTGTTATGACTGTTAAGCAGTCATGACTGGTTTATCATTTTAACTTATATTTTTATTGACTTCAATTTTTTTTTTTTAAACTCCTAATGATGGCTTTCAATTAAGCTGAAAATCTTAGGTTTATTTCAGTGTGCTGGATTCTTAATCATCATTATTATTATTTAATTAACATAACAGCAGTACCATGTTCGAGAAATTAACTTTTGATGTCTTGCTTCAAGAGCTAGAAAACTTGGGATTGTCTTAGAAAAACATGAGAGGCCAAGGATCCAATAATGGATGAATATGAAAGGGGAACATGTGGGGGTGCAAGCAAAAATTAGAAACCTCAACCCTCATGCTTTTTTATATCATGTGGTATCCCATCCCTTAACCTGATTGTAAAATGATATGGCAAAATCATCATTAGAAGGCGCTAACTTCTTTAACATTGTTCAAAAATTGTACTTATTTTTTCTTCATTGACTTTCAGATGGGCCACCTTTTTCAAAGCATGTTGAAGAATTATCCTTAAAACGTCTCAGCAACACAAAGTGGGAAAGTCAAATTAACTATAAAGCTGCTGAGATATCAAATTGATCAAATGTATGATGCATTCCTTAGAATTTACAAGAACAAAGATATAGGTAAATAGAAGATATAAATAAGAAATGAAGATCTAAGCTATTTACACAAATACAAAAATTCATATTTCTTTCTTCTGTCGTGATGTAATGTATTAAATCATGTCAGTACCATTAGTAACCTCATGGAGGGGAAAAATTATAATATTGCATTAGCAATGAAACTTTTGGAAAGTTGCAATCTTTTTTTGGAATTTGAGATAGGAAAATTACTTTAATGCCATCTTTGTTGATGGTGGCCAAATGGCATCTGAAATAGATGCAGATAAAACTTTTGAATCAATATCTAGACATCAAGTTCATTGGAAAAAAAGACAATTTGATTAAGAAAATCAGGATCGGCTCATAATTGATGCTCAGGGAAAATATAAAATTCAATACCTTTAACACTTGGTTGACACTGCAATCAATTCTTTACTACAAAGATTTTCTTAGCTGCAACATCACAACAGTTACTTCTGTTTTTTTATATCATGTATGTGAACTAAAAGATATTCTAAACGTTATAATGTAATTTTGGCCAATTGCAAGATTACTAACTCTTCCAATAATGTTGCATCTGGAGAACATAGTTTTTACAAAATAAAAATAATCAGGAACTATTTGTTTGCGAATAACATCTCAAACAAGATTATTACACCTCACTGTATTAGGAATTGAGCATGAAATTCGTAACAGTTTAGATATATCTGAAGTAATTAGATAATTCTCTGAACTAAAAGTTCATCAAAAAAATTTGCCTAAACTGTAGTCTCTGTTAATTGTTTCTTAAATGAAGTATTTTAATGAAAAGTTATAAGTATTTGTTCAATTACTGAGTTACACTGTTGTTTTTTGGACGTTTGCTAAAAAATACCACATATCTTTCTTTTTAGAATACTTACATTGGAGTTCCTTAGAGGCACAATCTTTTACTTTTGCATGGCGGGATTCAAAGAATAAATCCAACCCTAGTACCAAAAATGAAATTAAAAAATTGCTCTGCAGACACTTTTCTTTCACCTTCATCCTTTTTTTATAACACTTTTGTGTTTTAATTTTTACTTTTTTAATACTTATTTTAAACAATTACTAATATGAATATGTCAATTAATTAAAATGTTAAACTAGCAGCAGTAACAATGATGTAGGTGCTCTTATTGTTAACCCACTGGGTTGGTCTAGTGGTTAACACGACATCGCAAATCAGCTGATTTCGAAGTCAAGAGTTCTAAGGTTCAAGTCCTAGTACAGATAAAA
>JAAAKQ030240316.1:0-28317 GCA_010016005.3 Zanna intricata | reverse complement strand
GTGGTTAATTGAAACCCAACCACCAAAGAACACCGGTATCCACGATCTAGTATTCAAATCCGTATAAAAATGTTTAACTTTACTAGGAGACTAGCACAAATTATTGTCAATAGACACAAACCCCACAGAACAACTCTGGCCGTATCAAGAGACCAGAGTTATCGATGTCAGGCCAGCGTATCAAGTATGTTTACGTTCAAAAGTTCTTCGAGGTGTTTCTTCATGAGAAATTGCAATTTAAGAAACACCTTAAGTAGATCGTGCAGAAGTACTGTAGTGCCTTCTTTGAGATACGTCGTGTGGTCGATCATGATTGAGGAATCGATTCTGGTTTTGTCAATACAGCGGTCGGTGTTGCAAAATATCGATAAATTTACTTATTCTTGGTAACTTGTAAGGCTTGTAATTAAGGTCGTATTGTTGCTTTAGCGTCAAAATACATTATTATTGTATGAGGGAGGGGGACACGTTGAAAATTGGATTGAAAATAGAAAGGTTGGAAACGCTGCAATATAGTTTTGTGGTAGGATTTTATCAGTTCACAAAAAAATCTGTTCGCAACTATCGATGGTAACTGATAAATCGAAAGCAGTTTTTTTGTCATCGGTGGAAATAAACACCACTGTTGATAACGATGGCGATTGACTTTGTACGTGTTAAGTGCTTTATTGTTGTTTGTGACTTTATTATGGTTAGCTTCTGTTAAGTTCATTTAGTTGCCAAATAATTTTGTTCGATTTCCTATTCTATCGTCTTTAAATTTATACCATAATGATAAACACCTAGTTGTGGGTAAACTGTTGATTGGTGTTTCTAACCTCAACTTAAGCTACTGATTTTTAAGTGTATATATTAACAATCTATTATATTTTTTTTTGCTGTGTAATAAAGTTATTTACTATCGAGAATCCAATTATCTGTCAGCATTAACAATAATCAAACTATTATGTTGATACTAATTTTCGTATGATGGTTTGGATTGTTTCAGTTATACTACATTGTAAATATCTCGGTTTTAGTTTACTAATACGCATCTGTTTAAAGCAATCTAATGTATGTTTAGTTAAACTTTGATTTTTAACTGTAGTACTTTATATTTAAAATGCCTGCCCAAAATTTATTTGAAATTGATCCTGATAAATTGTTTGAGCTTTATACCATTGAAGAAATTCAGTCAACACAAATCAAGCTGCAGCATGAGATTGAACGAAAGCGAGAAGAATTAAGAACTATGGTTGGGTATGTTTTTCCTTCATTTTTACTCTTATATGCTACTTGTTCTCATTCTAAATTAAACCCTTATAATCTACATTTATTATTGAGAAAATTGCATTCTCTCCATGTTTATTGAATTTATCAGTTTAATAAGTATCAACAAAAATATTAATGTCATGACTGTGTTTGCTGATGGGAATGTTTACAAAATGTATGAGAAAACCTTCTATGTCATAAAACACATTACAAACCAAACGTGTCTTGTAGAAAATACATTGCATATCATAACATTATCACAACTCATAAATACTCACTAATAAAATAAAACTGTTTTCTCCACATTTATGTTTATTTCTCTTAGTAACTCATTACTCTTAGTTGTAGGTATTACATTAGTAGTCTTAAGTGAAATATTTTTACAATATTAGTTGACAATTCAAAATATAAAATATAATTTTATGTTGTTTCTAACAGATATCCATACAACAGCTTACATTCAGACTTTATTGATTACACAAATTGGATATTATTGTATTTTTACCATTCCCTAATATATCCACTGATTTCAGCTCACAGTTGCTGCATAAACCTAGTGCAGTCAGTTATCTAACATATATCTCCATTTAGTACCAACATAGAATATGTTGGAGAACAAACTTAAAAACTTTACCCAGTCTTAAAATATGACTTAATACTTAAGCTAACGTATGCACAACATTGTTAATATTTTCAGGATAGAACATTAATATATTGATTTTAAATTCACAAGTGTATATTATATGACAAAACTAATAAAATACACACAGTTGTTGCTGTACTATCAACAGTTCCATGGATGATATTCCCATTAATGATAAAAATTGTGTTATAAGTTCTTTAAGTTTTATTTAACAATACATTTCTGTCGATTGATAGCTCTTGTTTTTAATGAGATCATATCACATTGTTTTATTATAAAGTGCCTTAATCATGAATCTTCCCATCATTATTTATTGTGCTGATACGTGTGCTAATTTTAAAAAAATGTCGGAGTAAATCTTGTGTCAAAATTCAAAATTTCGGAGTAATTTTTCCAAGTTCACAGCACATATCTGTTAACTTGGAAATCTTTGGTATCTATAAATATCCTTCTTGACCAATTTTAAATAAATTAAAAATTATAATACTTTCAAGCATTTATGTACATATATGTGCTATATTTGCTTAAAAAAAATAGAAATTCAGTGAATAAATTTATTTTGCATTAAAGTTACCATAAAACTTTAGCACTTATTGTAATTCAGTTTCTATTTTCAATAAATAACAGTAAAAAGACATCAGGCCTTTTAAGAAGTCATACTGCCACAAAGTCATATTTGTATGAAATGTTTATGTTATGTTCATGAAATGTTTGCTAAACCAGTTTTAAAAGTGTTTTTATTTTTCTTTGTGTTAAATAAAAGTGTAGTAAGTAAAAAATGATATAAATATAATTGACCATATGTAAAACGTTTAAAGATTGGTGGGCATCTTAAAAGAACCCAAAAAATTACCGCACTTAGTTAATCATTGATTTCATGACATAAAGACTGACATGATTATATGGGTAAACCACAACCATTCAGTAGCTAGTCACAAACAATTAAGTACTTATTACTAGCCTAGTATGATAACAGCAAGTTTACATCAGTAAGATATCAACAGATGCACTGTGATAAGATAACACACATGTTTAACATGTGACAAATGTAATCTAACCTAACCACAAGTAGGCCTGTTCATACACAATATGACTCAGTAGGTGTCCATAAAAAAAAACTTTTTTTTCCTATTTTTTTTTTTAAGCACTCATTTAATTTTGTTTAGAAGTACAAAGCCCATGTGGTAAGCTGTGTGCATACAATGGAATGAGTATTTTCAAATCACTTTAGAAACTGAATTTAACTATAAAGATGGTAATCACAGATTGTAAATTTCATTTTTGATATCTGTAAGCCACCGATTCATCACATTCAAAAAGTATGATATTTATTAATATATTAAATCTTCAACTATTTAATATTAAACAGGGAATAATCTGTATGGTAATTATGATTCTATGCTTGGTTATCTGCTTTGTTGGTCCCTTTACACAGCATGTAGAAGTATGCTGTATCCAAAGATTTTTTTGAGGTGCCTTCTTTGGTTTAAATGATGCTATTTGCAGTTTTCTAAATTTACTACAATTGCTCTTCATGTCTTACTTATGATGTATTATGTGGTGTATTCAATATTCTGCATCTGTTCTCTTTTATGATGCAATCTTGATTGAGATTGAGATTTTTTTAAAAATCTCAATCTTTAAAAAAAAGTTGCCCTTTTCTGATTGTGGTTGTTATAAAGGATGTAATTTAAACTAACTAATTAATGATTATACAGCACTGATTTTCACTGGCTCTTGGTTTTTTAAGTTAGTGATTTCAAAGATTAAAATCCAGGCTGACTTAAATTGTATTTTGTTTTCTTTTAGGGAGAGATACAGAGATTTAATTGAAGCAGCTGATAAAATAACTGAAATGAAAGAGATATCTCAACTTGTAATTAAAGACGTAGAAGGTGTCAGTTCAGCTACTGATCACTTACAAGGAAATAATGCCAAACATCTGGGGAAAAAGCTGAAACAAATAAATTCTTTTTGTAGGTGAGTTGTCTTTCATGTTTTTATTCTATATTTTTAGTTGTCAACTTTATTTAATTTAATTTTTTAGAGTGATTTCCTTAATGTAAGGAGTTTACAATAGCAACCCTGTCACCTGATCTCTGATTATTCAAATTCCTCTTTATCAAAATATGTATAGAGTAAAAAAAAAATTGTTAGTTTTCTCGCAGTGGAATAAAATTATACTGATAGAGATAAATCTGAAGTATGCGTACAGTGTATTTTGTACAAAAAGATAATCTTTTCCAAAAGAGAGCACTGATTGCTGTTCCATAATACATCCATCTTATTGTATTCATTCTCATAGGTCAAATGCATAGGATATTGCAGAAACGGCAATTCTTCCTAGTTGGAAAATATTTAAATGTTGAAAAAAAAAATTGTTGATAGGTATAACATAGCTGTGGCCATGATTCTTTCCAGTAATTATAACCATATTTTCTGTAAAACGTGTAGAAAATGGGTTGAAACAGCTTTTAGAAAGACAAAGCTTGGGTGTACATTTGTATGTGTTGTTTGTTACCACATAATTAATGTTAAATCGGCGCACGTAACGCGCAACCAGCTCAAATGTCAGCGGGAGTGCAGTATACGTACGCACGTACACAGGCGCCACTCCCACCACATATCTAGCTGCTTGCACAGATCCCTCCTTCATAGCGGTGCTACGGTCCCACCATTACAGGCTAGAATAAATGAAGGCTTCGTGGAGTGAAGTGTCATTTCATCGTCGACCACTGCCTGGAGAAGAACTAAAAGAAGAAGATGGAAGAAGACCGAAGAATTTCCCTAGTCGGCTCAACGTTGGGACTACCCGTTGGAAGCCAGCATCTCCGCCGGAGCAGCAGGCCTGGCCGGCCCGCTGAGGGAGCCGCTGGGTGGGGACGCTACCATCCCGCTCCAGGTCGCTGGCTTCAATCGTCCTGGTCGGCGGATACAGCTGCGAGAACCAGCCCAGCGTGGCCGGTTCTCTCGGGAAGAACTGCCTCGGCCTCGACACTGCGGAGATCTGGAGGTCTCCACCACCACGCTGTAGTGGGAACCCAACTGCCACTGAGGGAAAGCCCGGACTGATTTCAACAGACGAGCCGTAACTCCCTGACACATTCGAGTCGACTATGCCGTAGACCATCTCCCGGATCCAACAGTTCTTTTCAGAGCTAACGCAAAAACGCCCCTTCTCAGATCCACCACTCCAGAAACCTCGAACAACCCTTCTCAGGGCTGTCACAAGGTTTTTCACTACAGCATGTGGTCGAAGCCATTCGATAACAACAACCCTTCTCAGAGTTATTACGAGCCACCGAAGCCATTCAGCGACAAAAACTGCCCTTTTTGGCTACAGAAGGTTTTAATGTTCCACATGCCGCGAAGCCATTCGGCAACAGGGTATAATGAAATAGCTTTTAAAAAACAACTAGGGTGTGGTAGTCCCTTGTACTCCTTTCTTACTGGCTCCTCTTCAACTTTAATTAAATTTTTAACTAAAATAATGAAGTTTATACAGACCGTCCTACGAATAAATGGAAAACCTTCCAGGACATGTTGTACTGGTGAAAATAATTAAAAAGATATGATTACGATGCTCCGGAACCAACGATACAGTCTAGCCTTTGCGGCTCGGTCGTTCGGCGCAAGGCTGGCTCTTTTCTACGGAAAAGATCCGAACAAGTGATCAGTTCGCGGTCTCCGAGCAGTGGGGATGGTGCTCAAAATAATCGGAGAAAGTTCGAGTGAAGCAGGATGTATATAAATCGCTGTCGTGGTGACCGTCGGGCAGTGTTGCTGTATGAACTTCCCCAGTCATAATTACCTCGGCCCTGGAAACCCAATCGATAACGGACCCCGGTGGACATCGGTGATCAGATAGCGCTTGAGCACGACCTCCGATACGAGTTGGCGACTGAACATCATCATATACGTGCAGCTGATCGACAGGTTATCGGCGATTATGCTGGAGATTTCACTTGGGACTGAGAATTGGCACAGCCTTGTTGGTGCCGTAGGTCTTTCAATCAAATACGGAATGGAATCAGTTACTGGAGTATTATATCCGTGAATGTCAGGCAGCAGAACTGCAGATGTGGAAATGGCTGACGGACCACCCCCGGTAAAGGTAGCGAAAAAAGAGGGCGACATCGCAAATCAGGAACAGATTTCATTCACCGGCCGATTTCAAATTTCAAAAAGGGGAAGCTGGTATTCTACCACCACCGCTTCATGTGGACCTGCGGTTATCAATTCAAACATATAAACGGCAAGTCGCAGTGGACATCACACGTCACCGCTTCGGGATCGACGCCTGCCAGCGTTACGCCGGTAGGCTTTCGCCTGCCGTTTGTTACAAATAATGCTCAATTAACGCTAATAGCGAAAAATTTTTATTGGGCATTGTAAGGTATGGACTGTGTAACAAATACCAAGGCGTTAACTGAATTCTTATTCAATTGACAATCCCATGCTGCCGACGGAATTACATTTACATAATCCGTGCGATTAAGTGCCTAACTGGTACGGCAGCACAGGTACGGGGTCTAATATTGATTATTTTAGTATTCTGTGCTCTTTCGGTAATCAATATTATGTACAGCATTATTAAAACCAGGCCGGTCAAGATACATTAGCGGAAATTATGAAGAATATTCAAATCTTTCCGATTACTAACTATCAGCCGGTCTCGCCAATGTTATACGAGTACAGGCCTCAGGTCTGCATATTAAAACCTATGAAACCCACCCGCCTCTAAAATCGAATTATACGAAGCTGGGTATGGTATTAAAAGTATATGTATAGCTGAATTTATGTTTGACGCCAGTGTTAAAACTGGTATTAAATTGACTGAAGTGTGTCCAAGACACGCTGCCCAATTTGATGTTCCGTACGATCGTTTGTAGAACAGGGCGGCTTTATGTCCCATGGACTTTACCAGTATAACGGCGGTCTTTTACCGCCGGCTATGCATGTTGGCATATTGCCAAATAATTCATACATAAACAAAATTAATAACAGTCACATTCAGTCATCTGTGTATTTTTAAAATTAATACAGAAATTGAAATTAAATACAGTTTTGATTTGTGGTACAATAATAATATTTACAGTACATCTAAGGGTCAAAGTCTTGGTGATAAGTCGTTCATTAAAACATCTTGTGATATTACCAATGCATTTGGTTATAGGGCTAAGTATGACAGAGATAATTTAATTACAGAAGATTTAAAAATTTCCACTTGACTATCAGAGAGTCAGTGTTGTTACACAGCCTATGTCGTTGATGTCAGAATACTTTACTTTACCAATAAACAGAACTCTAAATACAGATTAAACCACATTTTGAACAATAGCTTCGATTTATTGGCAAAGGTCAAGACACACATTAAAGACTTGTGTAACAGTGATAAAGACAATATTAAAACTGTATTAAATCTCCCAATAATATAAGCGATATAAAAATTAATTTTTAATCGTATTTATCAATGGTACACAAAATACATATTTAGCTTTCATTTGATCTCTTGTAGCTGTGAATAGAATATTCCACATGTGTTTGTAAAATAAAAACATTTGTAATTTGTAAAACATTGTTTTTTTTATTATACCAAATATGTTACAATAATTTTTCAGGATTCCTCTTAAATATATTTATACAATTTTCAATATAATTATATTTCAATGGTGTTTAACGTTACTGAGCCAGCACATTAACAGACCTATGGTAATGGGATTGGGTTTCCTGCGACAACAGGCCAAAATTTGACAGGGACGCCAGTCATATTTCCTGTAACGTATTTGAAATGCTTGTTCTTCAGGAAACATGTCCCAGTTACTCAACACAATAAGCAGAATATTTTCAAATATTCTTGTAGGATGGTTTTTTACTTGCACCTCCAACTGGTCGCCTGCCATTATTTATTTTATATCTTCTGTATAATAAGGGTCGAGCCTGGCCTCATTCCATATATTTATTCTTTGGGCAAATCCATCCATAAAGGAGAACCTCTCGTTTTGACTAGGACTTATAATGTAACCAGGGTTTAGAAAAATGGAAGCAAGAGCATCGAAAAAGTAATTTTTACTAGAGTTCGGCGGCCCATGTATATAAAGTGTTATTATATATTTTGTCAAGGATTTAAAAAGATAAAAAGATTATGTTCATATAACATTCATAATGTTCATATAGGTCTGGAAACACTGTTTTCAAGTTTCTGCTAATTCATTTTCGAATTGGACTTTTATTTAGATTTCAGCTCTTCTAATAAAAAGAAGACCGACTGTAATTTTTGGGACCCAAATAATGGAAGAGGGTTGGCTGTGTCTTATGTAATCTGAGCAGGGAAATAGGATAAAACTGGTCCCAGACATAACTCTAGTAATTTTTACAATATTCGGTGTAAAACATATATGATGTAAGACATGTATATATATATATATATCTATTAAAGTATATGTATTATTATATATTTTTTCTGTCCCAAGCTTGCCTCTTCATCCCCTCATAGTTTCCAGTCTTCACCTCATCTATTAACATCATCCTTCTACCTTGCTTCTACATCCTTCTTCATATCCTCATAACAGTGACGATGAGACTGCCAGCTTCCAAATTTGTACCTGATACTTGATAGTGTAAGTGAGTTGACCCCCTAACATCTGGAAACCTAAGACTGCCTGCTGTTTATTAGTTGAACAAAGAATACGAAGGTTTATAAGGTAGTGGTCCCCAACCCCCAGGCCATGGACTGGTATTGGTCTGTAAGGCATTTGTTACCGGGCCGCAGAGTCAAAATATTTAATGTACATGATTTCAGTTTCATATATAAAATTGAGTCTCATCGAAGTTTTATTTTTTATAGGATGACCAGATTCCCTCTGCTAAATTCGTTTATAACTTACTCTTGATGCTTTTCTCAGTCACTTGATATTATTTAGCTATATTTTTACCCATGAACTAAAAAATAAGTAAAAAACCAAGTCCTGTTGAAAATTTTATTGAGAAGTGTAAAAGGTCCTGTGAGGAGACAAAAGAAGAGCCTATGACCTTAAAGAAAAGGAAATTCAAGAAAAGAAATCTACGCTGAACTGACAGTGTAAGGAGTTTTACTTGAAATATGGATTTATTACGAGTGATTCCCAAGTACCAAGCCCTGTATGCATTATATGTGGCGACCGACATTCTAATGAGGCAATGAAGCCTTCAAAACTGCTTCGCCATTTGGAAACTAAGCATTCCGCATTAAAAGACAAGCCAGAGATAAACTGTAGTTGTTTATAACATTAAAAAAGTGCATCTCGCATTTTAGAAATCCTCATATTTCATGAAGTAAATTATATTATTTTTATTATTATATTATGAAGTACAGGATTTAAACTCATCTTGTCATTTAAGTTGTAATTAAAAATAATTTACTTGTTGGCGAAGTGATGCTAGCAGTATTTTCAGACGTGTGGAATATTGAAGTAGCTTTTTTTATAGTTTAATTTTGTGTAACCCCTAGTTTACAAACCTAAATATACAATATGTACAAATATTTTGGATATTTAGTACTATGTTGATGTGTATGAAACAAATTAACCCTTAACAACCGTGCTGATCAGAGACAAATTGCTGTGCTGACTAAATTAACTCACACGCGGTCATTTATATCCCCACCCTTTCGTTATTTTTTATAAAAAAATTACAATGCGTTAAAAAATTCAACGTATTTGTATAAAACAAATGTCATTTCAATACAACCAGTATAACAATTACCTCAGATATAAATAAAAATCTTCCTTTTTTAATTAGATAAAATTTGCGTAATTCAAGAATTTTATCTTTTTCCTTTGCCGATAAATATGTTTTTTACAATTTTTTTTCTTGCTCTACGTATAAAGCAGAGTTCCTTGATTTGAAAGAAACTGTATTTTCTAAGATAGGTTGAAAATTGTGAGAGATCTAATCGCATAAAGAAGACAATATTTAGAAAATAATTGCACGTATGGTTCATCTACATTATCTTCTGCTAAAGGTTCCCGTATTCTTTTTTTTTATTCAAAAAAATGTCCTTCTGTGAGTTTCTTTGCATTTTCTATTATATTGTGAAATATAAAATGTAAAAACCAAGCTAATGGGTTGGAAAAAATCTAAAATAATAAATAACTGAGTCACGTCCTAAAAGTTACATGTTTGAACGTAAATCGTCATAAAGCTGTCTAACTTAATGCCTGTTCTAACGCGACAAAAGCTATTATAATACTAGACAAAATAGAGAACATGTACATACAAACATAACCTTTGTATGTCAAAGATAGAATGAGTAGGAAATTATATATCTCACTCAGAAGGGTCGGATTAGGCTTTCTCAAGCCGTCATAAACCTCTATTATAAAGACGTGTAAAAACGTTCCCATATATCCTACAGTACATTGTGATACCTTCTTGGAAAGATCGAATTGTTGTCAATAGTCTTATATAAATATAATAATTATATGAATAAATTTACGTGCCTACAACTGTAATGAATGTAAGAGCCTGCAAAGTAACAAATTATAGTTATCGCGGTGCATAAGGGTTAAAGCCTTGATACTGAAAAAATAGTTTGGTGTTTTCATTAGGGTGTTTTTTCTTTTGATAATGTTTACTTGTACATACTTACCTTAATTTTTAAAACCACTGGAATGTAATTTTTTAATTAAATATTGTTCAGTACATAATGAAGTACTTGAATAAATGCACGTTTTATAAACGGATTATATTAAAAAAAATAGCTGAACTGAAATAAATAACCCATTTTAAAAATGTATGACTAATACGCTAATCATTCTTACATATCGTTGTTGCTGTGGATGTATAATTCATTTCATTTATAAAATTTAATTCAGAATTATAGTATTTAACTTCCATTGTTGAAATCTTACTTTAGAAGGTAATTCCAACTTACTTTTAATTGTTTTTTATTTCTGAGTTCTCTGTGAATGTTTAGTGGGGTAAACATCACTGTTCCTTCATTAGAATCTATTGCTGTACAATTAAAACTGCTTATTGAATTGCCTGAATACATTTGGATTGCACTGGATAAAAATGATTTTGCTACAGCCACACAGCTATATATGCTAGGACGCCATATTAAAACTGGTAAGTTTTTTTTTATTTGTGATATCCTTGTATATGTAATTATTACACAATTTTTTTTCACAGATATATTAAAAATATAAATTATTAGATTAAATTCTAGCTTATAGATTTATTTTCGATAATTAGACGAAGTATACATATATAAAATTTATAAATAAAGAGAATAAGTGTAGTGTAAAATAGGTTTACAATTGCTATGAACAACTGCAAAATAAAATGTCTATGTAATATAACTTAAAATAAAAATGGCCATGTAGAACTTACATGTACTCGATTTTAGTTCCTGTGATAATCAAGTTTAACTCAAATAAAGTTAAACCAAGTTTTGGTTGAGGCTTGATCTTTTTTTCAAAAGATCCAGCCCTACCTGGCAATCTCCTCAACTCTTATCTTTCAATGTTGGCCACTTATCTCTATCTGTAGTTACAGAGCTAATAATTTCACAAAAAAAAAAAAATTAGCTGTTTGTATTAAATGGAGAAAATGTTGTTTTATGACCAATTATTCATATAAATTTACAAAATCATCAGCCTGCCAGCTCCAGGCATTGTCAACACTTTTGGCCGCTCATAATCATTAGCTTAGTGCTACAGGATCTCATACTGATTATTCTGATATACAGTGTTCCTTCAGTAACCAAATACCACTTAATCAGTATTATGTACATCATTGCCAGATTCTACCTGTCGAGGATATGTTCCCTGAAATAATAAAGAATTTTCCAATGTTCACAATTACTAGTACTTTATCCTGCATGCTGTTTTGAATACCATTCACAATTTTTTCTTGTAGTTAACTAAAGGATGCCCAACACTGAAGAAATCTTAAATTTGTATGACAAAATTGACATTTACTGCTAATGTAAAATATATACTAAAAATAGTGAATTTATCTGCTGGGCACACTTAAGAAAGATTTTGAAACTATAAAAAGCTTTATAGAACAGGGTTTTTTTGTGGGTGGGGGTGAAAAACATTAAAGTGATTATCATCGCCCGATCAGACATAATGTACTACAAAAATATAAAAATAGACAATAAAATATAAAAATTTAATAAAATCCAAGATGGGTGTAAAGGTCCCTTCTTAGATAACAGATTAAAAACATAAAAATAAAATCATAAATGACACATTTAAATACAAAAACTATACCCAAAATATCAAAATTTATGTAATCACTAACAGAACGCAAAAATAGAAACATCCGGTTTAAAACAATTATAACTTACTTATAATTGTCCAAGATTTGGCTGAACAAGGTGGGTGTTTTATGGTATTAATGATTGTTATTTATGATGAAATTTATGATATAGTTAAGGACTTTTCCTAATATGCTTTTAAGTATATAATCAAACAGCAATTTTAAACTTAATTACCCTAATCGTATGAATGATTCACCTATTCATCATTATATATATTTGGAGATTAGATACTGAAGTTGACATTAAATATAATTATTATTTGTTTATGCTAATAAAATGTACAGATCATCCAGTGGACTATGTGTGATTGGTTGATCTGAGCATATGTGAAACATCTTGTATAAAATTATTGATTATGGTTATAAATCAAAATTGGACAGTTATAATTTATTAACAGAGAAAAATATCACACTGACTATTTGATTGTTATATAGAATTGAAAAATAAAAAAATAATACATTTAGATAAAATTATATTTTTTTGATTACTATCCATTATATGTAATTAAGTGATACTTCTTTATGTTAGTAATTGCATTTCTTTATTTTATAAACATAAAGAAAAAAGATTTATTTTCCATTGACAGATTATGCAGAAGAATTAAAATATTCTTTGTTAATTATAAATAAAACTATAGCATTGTATTAGAGTGGCTAACTTTGGTTGATGTAATAATAAACAAGATAATTTATGCTGTTAAAATGCAATTTTTTATTTATACATTATACATTACAGTAGCAGTGAAGCTGATTTGCATTAATCACCATTATCCAGCAAATCAAACAAAGCAGAACTATTCATTTTTTATTTTTATCTAATTTGATGAGTGTTATTTTACACCTTTTTAAGAATAAAATTTTATTAGAGTCTTTATTTTACTGCTGATTGTTACACATCAAGTTTTGGCATATTTTGATATGATATATATCATATTATATACAATAATAGATGTGATATTAGAAGACTATTGTAACCATGTAACCACTGCTATGTAAAAACAATCTTTGTATGTCTCCAGTAATTTTATATAAAAGCGTTTATGTAAATTTACCAGGATTTTTTTACTAAATTTCTTGAATAGTCACTTCTGTAAATTTTACTTTAACCTGAATAGAAATTTGATATTATTTAAATTAAAAAAAGAAATTATTTCATGTTAGAATTGCTTATATTTATGGTGAACGTAACTCAGTTTAGTCAAATGAAGCAGACTGTTTCAGTTCAGCATTATTTCCATGACTGTACTTATAGAAGAATAGTACACTGTACTTCTACTATACAAAGCTAGCTTAGAATAGTACTCTGTACTTCTATCATGTGAAGCAGGCTTTTTTCTTCTTAAACTCTGTTCAGGGTGATTACAAATGAAATAGATACATCTGATGATTTCTAAAAAAACAGAATAGCATATAAAGACAGTAATAGCTTATAAAGAGAGTATTTTTAAACTATTATATCAGTATTAATATTGTATTGCATAATCAGTCAGGCAAGGTGGTCACTACATCAGTAAAGAAAGCTTTTTGTGTTCTTGAATTAGCTAGAACAAACTCTGTTATCACACAGTAATGGTTCAGAAACTAAGTATGGTAAATAGTTACCAGCATGTCAATCAATCTATGATTGGAAAAAATAAAATAGATAATACAGAGTGTCTGTGTAAAAAGAGAAGTTCTGGAAGACCTCCTATGTCAGAAGATTATTTGATCATATTCCAACATAGTCCAGGTAAGGGTCAACCAGATCAGAAGATAAAAATAACAACCAAAACCAGCTATGTGGAAATTATAGAAGTTGCTGAAAATTGCCATATAAATTACAAGTATAAGGTTTAAGTGATAATGATAAAATTTACATAAAGTAAAATTATGCATGCCCATGTCAAATATGGGTATGCAGGAATTGTGTGGATGGTTTCTTTCATGATTTAATTTTTGGTGCCTAATGCATGTTTTATATTAATGAAAAGGTCAATAAACAAATATGCAGAACAGAAAACCTTAGACATACTGTGGAATGTAAACAATTCATCTAAAGTGAACGTGTTTTGCGCTGTTCATAAAAAGCTGTATGGACCATGTTTTCTCACAAAACACAGAAACTGAAGGAATTTAAGATATCAAGTGGATGGCTATGTTTGAAGAAGCTGCAGAGAACTTCATTGTTGTACAAGATGGAGTTCTGCCCCATTGGCTTAAAGAAATTTGAAATTATTTGGAGGAGCACTTTTCAAGATGGATTGAATGTGCAACTAAGGAAAAATAGCATTGGTACATTGCCCACTAAGAAGTCCAGTCTTTAATACCACTCTTTTTCTAAGGATTTTATAAAAGAAAAAGCTTTTGTCTTTCTTTCTGTTGATGTAGATGCTTATAAAACAAATCTGAAACTATGTTGTTATTGTTGAGTGGGATAAGCTTTCACACAATTGGAATGAATCGGATTGTCATAGCTTGACATTTGTCTTTTGACTCTTGGTAGACCTAGATATAAACTTTAATAAAATTCCTGCGAATCCATGTAAGTTATAATCTCCATATTTGAAAAATAAATCTTTTACAAACCATTTAAAGTATTTATCTTATTTTTAATCATTCAGTGTAATAAAAATTTGGTAATGGTACATTTTAAAAATTGTTTCTTTTACATAATGTGATATTTAATTTATTTCATAGTAGATAACAATAGTATGATCCTTTAGTTAAGAAAAATTATTGAATGCCTCTATTAATAAATAAAGTTGGAAAGAGGTAATGTACAGTCAAAGTTAAAAAAATAAAACAAAAGTTAATAATTGGACTCTAATTATACTGATTAACAAAAAATTACTATTTTTTATCACAAAAATTATAATATGAGTACTTATTAGTTTTTTGCAGTGAATTTAAAAATGAAACTGGTTTTTCTCTATCACATAAGGTTTTTGAGTAAAAAGTGATTTAAATTTGTTATTTTTTTACACAATACAATAAAATATATGCTTACTTAGAAGATGGAAGTGTTAGTTTTCTTGCCATATTTTCTTTTCTTTGTTGTATTCTAGTTCAGGTCTATCTCTTTTAAATGTCTAACAATAATCTGCAAGCATGTTTAGACTCCACTTTTCCTGATATTGTTTTTCTGTAGTTGAAATATGCTGATGGAACCGCTCCCTTGTTTGCCGCCCACTGCTCCAAGATTTTTTGGGAAGAAATCAGGTGGGAATGCAAAAAATGGATTTTCATTGATATATTACAATCCATGAGTCTGTATTAAAAGATCATTTACTATTTCTTTGTAATTTTCTTCCTTATGATTTCCTAAAACGTTTTTGCAGACACTTGAATGATGCCCAAGCAAATTTCTAGGCTTCATTCAATTGATTGTCAATGTATTATCTTTTATAAGTTCCTGTATGTGTGGTCCTATGAATATGCCTTCTTTAATCTTAGCTTTACTGATTCTGGGGAACTTATTTTTTAAATAAGCAAATCCTGACCCATTTCGATCCATAGCTTTGACTAAGTTCTTCATAAGACCAAGTGTATGTAAAATCGAGGCAAGTTTGGATCAATCAACGGTTTTCAACATTCCCTTCTCCAGGATTAAAACATACCCTCTTTGGCCATTCCTTTTTCATGTAGTGATTACATATGTCTCTACTGTTCCATTCACACAGAAAGCAGCAATACTTCGTATAACCAAGTTGTAATCCCAGTAGAAGTGCAATAAATTTTAAATCACCAGAAATATGCCATTCAAATTGTTTATAATTTATTTTGTTCAGTAACAGTTCCATGCTTTCATAAGTTTCTTTCATTTTGGCACTGTGGGCAAGTGATATAGATGGAAATTTGTTTCCAATGTGGAGAATTACAGCTTTCATGCTATTCTTTGAAGAATCTGTAAATAAACGCCATTCCTCTATTATGTGTTCATGACCAGGGCTTCTATAAGACAACCAATGTTATTAACAAGAAAACAAGTTCATTTTCAACAGAAAAACAGTTTTCAAATTCATTTTGTCCATTTCTAAATGCAGTAACTTTTGTTTTGTGATGGAGGAGATTCCAACCTTGTAATCTGGAGCCCAAAAGTTCAGCTTGACTTTTAGAAAGATTCAAATCTCGAACAAAGTCATTAAGATCTTCCTGAGTGAGAAGATCAGGTTCAGAAATTGAAGCTTGAAATGTAAGATACTAGTTAAATTATTGTCACAGCTGTCATCATCAGATTTATTTTCTGTTCATCATCACTTAGTCTTATACTTTCAGGAGGTTTTGGCACTGGCAGTTCATCACTGTGTTGAACAACAAGTTTGATAGCAGATGGAAAATTGTGGTATTTTATAGTACGTTTTGATTTAGAATTGATCCCACAAACATTTGTCAAACAAAAGTAAATCGGTGCAATGATCTCTTGGTTCCCTCCAGATCATTGGCACAGCGAATGTCATGCATTGAGATCCTTTAACCCATTTTGAAAGAAGAGTGACACAAGTAATGCAACAAAACTAAGGAACCCAGGTCTTATCTTGGCCACCAACTTTACATCCAAATTTACACTTTTTAATGTATAGAGTAAATATGCGCAGTTGAATTTTAACATTAACTCACCACAAATGTAAAAAAAAGAGTGGTTTATTTATACAGTTTCTAGGCATTGTGCCACTTGACATTTTAAACACATAAAATTTACTTAATTATAAATTAACAAAGAAGTACACAACTGAACAAATTTAGAGACACATCTGAATGCTTCTTACTAACTGAAATATAAATTCACACTGCCTGAAACTGACAACGTTTATAATTAGCCATAGTTGCGACACATTTCTGAATCATCAATCAGCATGAGTCATTGCTGACAAACATAATTATTGTACTCAGTTATGACTAATCTCTATAAATATATATTAAAAATAACAATTCTGTTGTACTAAAAGTTATCAACAATATTTTTTACACCATAATATGAATGATAGGCATAACAACAAAACAGAGGGTGATAGAAAAATTCTGAGAATATTTTTGAAATCTACGAAAAAAGTACTTTTAGAATGTCAATTTAGTTGCTTTGTGACAAAAACTGACCACTGTTATTTATATGTATTGTTTTAACACTCAATATTGTTTAAAAAAACTTGAATAAATTTATTAAGAAGAATTTAGTAATTTTACTGTTGTAATCTTTGTTCTTCATGAATATTAAAATTCTTGTATTATCCTGACATAGTTGGTTGTTTGTCTTTAGGCTGGTCCTTTTGTGTTCATCTATAATTCTCCTCAATTTCCAGTTAAAATTTTAAGATCCTTTTAGATTTTGTTCTTCTTCCTCCTCTTTGGCACCTATTTTTTGCACTTTCTGCAGATCCTTTTAGTATGTTTTAATCAAACCATTTTTATCATGATATGACCCAGCTACTTAATTCTAATATTCTGAAGTTTTTTGATTAAGCTTTTGTTTCATTAACCCTTCTGATGATTTCATTGTTTATATGGGATTATTTTACCTCTTTGTCCATGTAACTTTCTCCACTTTTCTCCATATCTGCATTTAAATTATTTTACATAAAATAACTGTTTATTTCTGTTAAAGACTTTCTTAGCCATTGCTATTTTTTCTTCTATTTTGTTTTCGCTTTTGCAATATTCTGTTAATCAGGTGCCTAAGTATTTATACTGCTCAACTTATTCAAATCATTTTTTTAAAGATATTCATTAGCTAAAATCATTTTTTCCATCTCCTACTTTTATTACTTTATATTTCATAACATTCATTCTCATTCCATGTTCTTTCTCAGTATCTTCTAATTTTGAAATCATGTTTTAAATATCTTATTCTTCAACTCCTAAAAACTTATGTCATATGTAAACATTATACAAATTATTCTTCTTCAGTATAATATTTTAATGTCAATTGAAATGGATTGTAAAATATAAGCAAGGCAAATATTGAATCTGATCTTAATCTGAATAATTAATTGGATCTTAATCTGATGATAATTCTAGTTAATAGATATAATTTTATGAATAGTTAAATGCAGATTGTATTTTAAGAAATTAAAAAAAAATACTGGAAAAAGGACATGGGATATCAGTAAACAAAAAGAGAATGGTCAAAAGTTAAAAGGCCTAGAAACTATTGTAATATAAAGAAGGTCAGTAAAAAATGAGTGACTAATTTAAGAAAGAAAATATATAGCATTTTATGCTGAGTAAATAAACTGATAAAAAATATTTTTTAAATTATATATGTATACAGAAATAATTCAAGTGGATTGAAATTATGTGCTTGATTTTTGTTGCATTTATGAAAAGTTTTATCAGTGTGGATTACAGGAATTATTAAGGACTATTGTTTTTTCAAGGACAAAACAATAGTCCTTAATCCTTTATTATCACAGAATAACATGAAGAAATATAAACTCATGCTAGACAATCTTTCTATGGGAAAGTATGATTTATATTGTGAAAAATGTGTTATTTATATTAATACTCAGTCCAGTAATAACAGCAGTAAACTGCTCTGATAGCTCGACATATTTTTACATTAAACCTCTATAAAAAGAATTAGTTATAATGTTTACTTGTTAGTTTTGGCTAAATGTGTTTACAGAAACAATAATGGTTTGTAAGTGATTTTATTATTTTTTTATCATTTTAGTGCTTGCAATAAAAATTTCATTGAAAATCAATGAAAATTGATGTTACATTAACAAATGCTTTCAAGCAGCCATATTTTTGAATTTTCTATGCATATGTATCAGTATATCGAATAGACTAACAATTTAAGTTTGCATAAATAAAAAAATTTATAGACATAAAATATGTGTTACTAAAGGTTAATTCCTCTTATGTAAAGGAACTAACATTATGTGACATCTGTTAAAAATGAATAAAACTTTGAATGTATAAAAGTGCATGTACTATACAAAATATCCTTGTTAGTAACCCTACTGACATGGCTTGCCATATCAAGTTAGCTTAATAGCTGTTTAAATGTCTTTATAATGAACTTAACAATAGGTGAAAAAGAGATATACTGAACATTCTGAAAATATGGTTAACTTTTTAGATACATAACTTATGTAGTACTTTGTACTATATGCACCTGTTATATCATTCTATAAATTTGTTTGCATTTATTTCTGATTATTTCATTAGGTTTGGAGATGGATCCTCTTATTAGAGTAAGTGATGCTTCTGCTAATGGGCCTGGGTGTCCTTTACTTGAACAGCAGTGGGTTGCCATATCACAGTTTAAACTCTATATATTAAAATCTGTTGGTAATACTCTAAAGCAACAGTCCATTGATATAGAAGTAAGTAATCAGTAAATGCAAAATGCATATTATAAACTTACTTGTATTTGCATTTTATTGTTTAAATCTGTCTGTACTATTACTTTTTGTTATGTAACTTGCAAAAGATGACAATTTCACACATAATTCCTTCCTAATTATTATTATGATAAAGAAATGAGATTGTAGCTTTTCCTTTATCCACTGTCATTTCTTAAATAATTATTTTTTATTAATTTTTTTTTTTTAGAACTAGAATTTAAGTTATACCAACCATAATTTTTCACTTCTCTGACAAGGTTAGATCTCATTTGGTAGACTTTATAGTGTAAATCTAATTCATCTCAATTCTAAAGAAAAATATGTAAAATGCAGATGAATTATTTATTTTATTGCAATTTACGTTTAATGGAGAAAGGAAAATATGATTAATTGATTTTATTTTATTCAATGAACAACCCCTGTCTGGTGATATTACTGAAAATATGATTGAACTGTTGTATTAACTACATCTGTATTTTACGATTTCTTCTGGAAAAAATGATTAATGAAAACCCCCCTTCCAGATATGGGAATATGAACTTCCTTCTGCCAAATAAGTTTAACTTATTGAGCTCTCTTGTGATTCGACATTCAAAATTCTATTTTATTTGTTACTGTTACTGGGATTTTGGGTCCATTCTAAGGCTGTTTAACCTGAAATTCCCCCAAGGGCTTTAAGACATCTGTTACCATTTGATGCTACATATCTATGTGAGACATATTTTCATCTCATCCATATAAAAAACTAATACAGGAATAGACTTAACGTGGAGCGTTATCTGTGTCCAAAATTATCTAGACATACTGAAGTTGACATCTGCAAAACATCATCAGCCTCACATTAGGTGAGAGTTGAATAATATTAGGCCTAAGTAGTATGATCGTATTTTTCTGAATATCTCCATTTATAAGAGTATTGCATTGTCATAAATGACACATTTAGTATTCTAAAATTGTAATTATCACTTCATTTTTATGATAAGTAAAATATAGTTTAAAAATCATTTTTGATTTTATAGAGGGCCAAGGAAAATTAACAACAGTCCCTACAAGGGTCTGCGACAACAGGAAGGTTGAAAATGCTGGTGTAAATAATGTTACACATATTTAATTGTACTTGTTTAAGTTACAATGTTACAAACTCTCCAGAATTATTAGAAGTTACTTATAAATTATGTCCATATTATTGGATGGATGGGTTTCTAGAGAGTGATACAGTAAGAGCAAGATTTGGCAACATAACCTTGATAATGCATAATCAATAAATTGGTTAATGAATAAAACTGTTCATACTAGTTTCTTAGATGGTGTGCACCCATGAGATACTAATAACAGGTTCGTTCAATAATTTTATAGTTTTAGAATTAAATAGTCAATATTTTTTGCTCTTACTGGAATCTCCTTCAAATAGCCTTCATAAAAAATGAAAACAAATACTGTTCTTTTCAATTAATGTGTATTAATATCTTTTAATATATTATTTCATTTAAATGTCAATATCACATTTATGAGAACATAAAATTGCATTTAATTAAATTATTTTTATGATTACACTCTGATCATATTACAGTTAAATTATTAAATGTTTATTATTGTAGTTTAAAAGCTTAATTTTTAAATAATGCATGTTTCAAAAAGGATCCAACCCCTTTGTTTGATGCTGTGAATTTATTACAAAACTATCCATGTTGATAAAATACTTGCACAATCTTATTCAAATTATGTTTAATAATTTTACAGTAGATGTTCAAAATGATTTCCTGTGATCCTGATGCAGATTCGTCCACATTTCATAACATTTGCAATCACTTTTCATAATGTTTAAAATCTCACTTTTAAAGTTAGTCTTCAATTCTTCAAGTGTATGATGATTATTTTTATTATCTACATTTTGTACATACCCCCAAAGTAAACATCTACTAGTGTAAGATCTGGGGATCTCGGAGACTACAATTTTTTGATATCAAACTATGGCTAAAAAATTCAAACATTTCTTTTGTTTCATTAGCATTAGACGTATTCTGTCTGAACCAACATTCTCAATTGGGTAAATCTAAAATGGCAATAAACTGTTCAATTAAATTGCAGTAAACCACACCATCTACAGATTTGTCAAAAAATAAAGGCCCTATTATACGATCCAGGAGATTGCTCACCAAATACCAATTTTACATGCATGTAATGGTCATTCGTGAAATGTGTGAGGATTTTTAGCATTCCATGTTTGGCTGTTAGGCTAATTTATAATGTAGCCATTGTAAATTTCAATACTGTTCTCATCAACAAGAGAATGAAACTAATGGCAATATTGTAAAAGTTTTCCGTGGTCTACTTTCAGTTATTGAACGACACTTATGCAATAAGCATGCAAGATTTCAGGTCTGTAGAGCCCTGAAAGCTATACATAATGAAAGCTCAGTCTGTGAAGATAACTTTGAAGTGATTTTCTGGTGAGTGAGTCAAACGTTCTTTCACATCCTTCAGAACTTTTATTGTTAACAGTGATGGTCGACCTGTGCCTTTTTTTATATTGAACACTATCAGTCTTCCAAAATTTATTAATCAAATGCAATATTGTCAACTTATTAGGAACTGAAGAATTAGGAAGTTTTATTTTAAATTCATCTTTCACTAATTCTTGATTTATGAATAGAATAATAAATGACAATAATAAACACACATTTGTTCTTGGAAAATGATGTAAACACAATAGAGAAGAATTTATACCAGTACAGCACTAGTGCATAAGAAGGACATTTCAGCTGTTACAAACTCCTAACCCTACTACAGTGTTGCCAACTTGTCATGTAGGGCAAAATAAAATTTACCTACATCTGACTTCTACATTCTTAACATTAGGGTTGCTCCCTTAGTGTTATGTTTTTTGAAACACTCATTAATATTCTGATTCATTGAATGTACATTTCCTAAAAAAGAATCTTTTCTAAACTATATACTTACCTGTAAAATTTTGAAAAGTAAAATAATGAATTATATTTAAAAAGTTTTCTAATAACGTAATATTATTACTATTTAGCAAATAGTACTGTTTTAACGTAAAGTAGTAATATTTAGGGTGGAGGGGGGATTTTTTGTCTGGTTAAGAAGGGTGTCATTTTCTGCCAAGGTTTGGTATTAATAGATTCTTCTGTCTGTAGCATTTAGCTGTAGTAGAAATTTGAAGAAATGGGTTCAGTGCTGAATAAGAAGCTTTCTAGTAAAGAAAAGAAATGTATTTTATCTGAAAACATAGATACATTACTTCCAAACATTCTTCTATTCATTGTGTTTCATTTGGCTTGTCAAACATCACCGTTCAATCTTCATAAGGATTTGCATGTGCATTCATAAAAAATTCATAGGGATTTAATGGCATTGACCAAATTAATTGTAAGACCTTTTTCTGCCAAATTTTGAATCCTATTAATTTTTATAAATATATTATTTTTAATATACTAATGAGTTATAAGTAATCAATAAGAATGATTTTTTTTTCTTTTGAAAATAAGTTTCAGCAATGAAATTAAATTGCATATGTCTATTGAAGCAAAGACATCCATAAGGAATGTTTTATGGGGACCCTGATGTTTGCCAGTTTGACAATGAAACAATCTAAATCAGGCTTGTGACCCAACCAGCTAAGGGAAATAAAACTTGTGTATGTATTCCTAGGACCAAAATATATTCTAACTGTTTACTTGAATAATTTTAAAAATAAATGAACATATTAGGGATAATCCCTAAACAAATCAAATAGCTCATTTAGTTTTAACACTTTTAAACATATTTATTGGTGTTAGATCAGCTGATACTTCATTAATCATTGATACAGTTATGCTCTGTGATATGCTTAATACTCTTTTTTCTTTCTGGTTGGCTTTTATTTCTATATATTAGAAGTAAAATTTACATTCATTTAGTGTGAAACTGGTAAGGAAGTTGCTTGGAATATCCTATTAAAAGCTGAGTAAGATATAGCTTTTCAAATAGCTACCATGTGTATTTCGGAATTTCTTACTGAAAAAGTCCATAGCAAAGGTAAAACAATTTTAAATCGGAAACTAAAAAAGGCCTAAGGTAGAGAATGTGCAGTTTAAAACTTTTGTAGGAATCCTTGATGTGAGAGCAAGCAAAAATCTAGCAAGATGATTCTGAACCATAATGTATAATTTCATAATTATTCAAGTCAATTTCATAACTAATCTCTTTAAGTACGTTTAGCAATGTTTATTGGTATTTTGCAGATTGTTAGCAACAAGAAAATATTAAGAGTTCAAGTGATTTCTAAACTAAGTTATTGTCAGCTTTGTTTGTTTTTCATAGATATTCTGTTGAATTACACTCTGTCTTTTTATCACTGAATAATTCATAAAAGTTATGGCAAAGAACATGTAGGTTTCAGTTGACATTGTGTTTATAGCCTACCATGAATTTCATGTGAAAAATTATATTTTCGCGAGAAATTTTGTTGTGTTTATTTATTTATCATTAATACAGTAGTTATTTTATGGATTTCCCTTAATTTTTGTGACAGCTGTGTAAATCTCTAAGGTATTCTAAAACTCTATTTCTACTGGCAGCAATTTTTACAAATTAGAAATAAGTTTTTTTTTTATTTTTTAAAGTGAGTTTTCAGTTTTATATTTTTTTCTGTAGAGGTGATTCTTCTGTAAACAGAGTTGCTGATAAAACATGAACTAGTAGATCAGTAAATTTTATTTTTACGGAGGCAATGATACTTTTAACATGCAATGTATGAATTGATAAATTAAAAATGTTTAACATATGATTTATGTAGTGGCAAATTTTTGTTTGTTTTGCAATTGTAGATTAAGAGCAGTTGGAGAAAAAATTTTGCTTCACAATAAAATACTAGAAAAAGAAAAAAAATTTAGAATCCAACTGGAATAGTTTTTTCCAAAGCTTTCAAAAATAAGTAAAATCTTTAACCCGTGATCACTCGCTCTATTAGGTTAAATCTAGCATTTGAAATCTTAGTACAGATATTATTATTATTTAAATTGTTTATTTTTGGTTGTCCTTTTATCAATTCCTCAGAACAGTAATTGTGAGCATGTTTTCCCACAGACAGGGTAAATTAGGCAGGATTTGTAGCATTGAAGTGGAGGGGAGTGAGGACTTGCATCATCGTTAGTCAGCTCTAACATGCGAGTAAGCACCTCATTTATATTGTTAGGCTGAACCTAATCATGCGAGTAACCAACCACATGTTTGATTTCTGATGGATGGATTATTTGTGTGTTTATTCCATTTTTTTTTTTTTTAATCTGTAGTATGACGTTTAATTTTTATGAATAAGTGTGAACAGTGAATTGATTTTTTGAATTGGTTAGAAGAGGAGGAACAAGAATAAAACATTTTCATTCAAAATGGCAACAACCTATCAGAATCAGATGGACCCAGGAAATTTACGATCATGACAGCAACTCAGAGAAGTCTGATTTAAAGATGTACCCAAAACAATTTCACCAAGAGCTAGTTCTTCCCCTGAATAAAGTGACTGAGCACAAACTCTTAAGTACTCCACCTGATGCATCAAATGAGGTTCTTATTATGTGGAAGGGGTTGAATTTACCAAGTGGAATGTGCATGAGCCTCCATCATGAAGAACTCCCAGGCAGAATATAATAATTAAATTGTCTGGAGTCAAGTCCATGGTGTGTGATTCTAGAATAGTTTATGATTCGTGGAAATTATTTTTTCTTAACAATGTAGTGGATTAAATAGTATGTTGTACAAATGAACAATTATTACTTATGAACCAGAAGGTATATGAGGGGTGTTAGGGATTGCTCTCAAACTAATTTTTGTGAAATACATACTTTTCATGTGGTGTTTTGTGTTTGGCTGGTTCAAGAAAGCCAACCATTTGAACTTAGATAATGGCAGACAATGGCAAGGTTCCAAATTTCTTTGTGGCAACATTGTCAAAAAGGCATTTCCAAACACTTGTCCAATCATATTTAAAAAAAAAAAAGAATACTTGGTTAATCTGTGCAGCCAAAGATAACCTAGCAACAATAAGGTATGTTTTTGAGGAATTTGTAAAAAAGTGTTAGGACACTTACAGTCTTTATGAACTGACAACGCTTGACGAAATGCTCAAGGCATTTAGAGATAGATCACATTAGCCAATATATTAGTAATAAATCTGCCAAATTCAGAATTTAGATTTACACACTAGTCAGTGAAAGAATGTATTTACAAATAATCTAGAAATTTTTCCTGTAAGCAGCCACAGGGAGAGTATAACACTGGCAATGATGTAGTTAGTGTTGTGAAATGCATGACGAAGCCTATCAACCACTCCAGACAATGATGATGGATAATTATTTTATGGAAATTCTATTGATAAATGACCTTTACTTAAATCATATGCTAGAATATAGTTATACACTTAACATAAAACTGTGGCACTGTAGGCACGTATATAAAAATAACCATCAGTTGCCAGTAGAACTTGTTGGTAACTTATGTCAGCGTCCAGTTGCTTGATTAATGCAACTTAAAAATGCTTGATTGATGAGGAAACTGGTGATCATCAAAACCAGAACTGATACATTCTACAACCTTACCAAAGGGGCTGTAGATGTGATCAATAGGATGAAAACTGAATACTATGTTACAAGGGTAAGCAACAGATGGCTGTTTACAGTATTTTGTTCTTTGTTGAACATAGAGTGCCATAAAAAATCACATAATCCTAAAGATTAACACAAATACTCTCATGCTATGACAGAAATACTTTAGCTGGCTAGAGCACTTGAGCTTCCTCTTATGACAAGATGATCGTCACTGCTAAATTTCTGTTTACCGCCCAGTTCAAAAGAGCAGGTTTAGATGTGATGGTTGTAATCACACAGTTTGTAAGGAACATGCCATATCTACAGTACTGTTTTGTTTCCAGTGTGCAATTGCAGTTCTTCCACAAGATTCAGACTAGAATTGTGCGTAGATGCTTGTGAAATATTAAATGTGAGTGTACATAGTTTTCATAATATTCTCCTGTTCGTAATACATGCAGAACTGTATAATTTTGCAAGGCAATTCCTTTTATTATAGTGTTCTTTTTAATGTGACATGCTTTTCTTTTTTCCACTTATTTTATTTTTAGCATAAATTTTTGTATATATATGCTAAAATGTTAAAGCATATTATAGTTTATGATTTTTTTTTAACTTTATGCGTCAAATAAATAATGATTTTTAATTGTATTATGTGTTTTTATTACATGTTAGATTTTACCTAATGCGCAAGTAACGACGTGATAGTAGATTAAGTCTTAATTAAAATTCAAAAAGATTATAAAATAATGATAAATGATGTGTTAATTGTTAATTAAAGCTATTTTTCTAGAATTTATATGTCAATAAGAAACAAAAATAATTTTTTATCAATGTTCCATTTGTATAATTGTGTGGTTCACAATTATCTGATGAATATATCAAATGAAATTATTACTGTGTGAAATGTGCTTTATGTTTAGATTAGACTAAATGAAAGCACCCAGTCTGAAGAAAAAATTACTATAAGTCTGAACAGTAATTTTGACAAATGTTGATTAGTTATAAAATTACTGACAGTATTTTAAACGATTTTTAAAATACCAAAAAAAGAGTTTTCATCATGTTAATTGGTGAAAACATCCAGTAATAAAAAAACAGAATTATTTAATGATAATAAAAGTTAATGATGAAGTATATGGTTGTGTGCTTGTGTGTAATTTGAAATCTTCAGGTTTGTGGTCAGTAATGATACAGTGATATAAAAACTTACACTTTTATGAATTATTACATGTATTCTTATTACATGATAAGGTGCTCTTCTTTGTTGGTCTTATATAATTGATCATCTGTATGAAAATTGTACAAAATCCTTTTCATACATAACCCTTGTAAAATAAATGAACATCACATTTACTGTATAAGAACTCAGCCCCTGGGAGAAATGCCTATAACACAATTTGCACTTTCCTAATACTAAAAGTGCAAAATAATAGTATATAGATCTAGCTCCGGAGGTAAACTAGTTCCCCATTTGGATCTCCAGATGGGGACCACTAAGGAAGAGGTCACCAGAAAATTAAAACATAACATTCTACGATCGGAGCGTGGAATGTTAAAAGTCTAAAAAAGGTTGGTAGGATAGAAAATTTAAAGAGGGAAATGGATAGATTAAATGTAGATGTAATAGGAATTACTGAGGTTTGATGGGAAGAGGAAAAAATTACTTTTGGTCAGGTGATTTTAGAATAATTAACTCTGTAGGAAATAAAAGGCAGGCAGGAGTAAGTTTCATAATGAACAAGAAGATAGGGATGAGAGTAGAGTATTTCAAACATCTTAGCGATAGAGTCATTGGAATAAGGATAAAATCAAAACCTATGTCGACAAGAATTGCTAACCTCCAAATGCCTATAAGTGCCCATGATGATGATTAGGTGGAGTGTGTATATGAGGAAATTGACAAAAGCAATTAAACATGTAAAAGGGAATAAAAATTTAATAATGGTGGGAGATTGGAATGCAAGCATCAGAAAAGGCAAGGAAGTAAATATTGTAGCTGAATACAAGCTGGGCAAAAGTAATGAGAGAGGCGACCGATTTATTGAGTTTTGTACAAAGTATAATTTAGTAACTGCCTACCCATAGTGACCATAATTTAGTGATAATGAAATCTAGATTGGGGTTTAAAAACCTGAAGAAAAGGCGTCAGATGTATCGTTGGAATTTAGAGAAGCTTGAGAAAGAGAAGGTAAAAAAGAATTTT
>JAAAKQ030240305.1:0-11116 GCA_010016005.3 Zanna intricata | reverse complement strand
AACATCCTTAACCTAGAAATTATTTTCTAAAGTTGTAACTATTATCAAAAATTAATAAACTCTTTAAAAAGAAATATTTACAAAGATGTTCAATTTATTTTGTTCGATAATTACGACAGTAACCGTTTCAAACACTAAGTCCGAGAAGATGTCACGTTCAAATCTCGCCACGCATCGTAGATGCACGCACCCAATTAGTTTTTTATTTAGTTATTGACTTACTATCAAATTGCTTTTGTTGTTCTAATTCAGTGAAGTATGTTTAGATTTTTTTTTTTGTTTACATACGGATAACAAATCATATTTTTCGGTAACTAAGGGTTTTTTGTGGCAGCAAAACGATTTTGTTAGGATATAACAGAATGGATTTGTTACAATAACCTATCTTTACTGATTTTTATTGTAACTTATCTGATTTTTTGGTTTTTAATGATGATAAAAAAATTATTCCTTTAATTGTTATTATTCATTTAATAAATTATTTATTTATTTATTTTCCATTTTTTAAAATGAGAAAAAATATAAATCAATGTGAATGAATTGAAGGCATTTGGAACAAGTGAGGGAGGGAGACTAAAAAAATAAAGTAAAAAATTGTTTAAACAATGGTTTTCTTTTAAAACGACATACTTTAAAAAGTAGAAAGGAATTTTTCAGCGATTATAAGATGATCAAAATAGTTTTCAACATTTATAAAAAGATTCAACATTGTGCGCTCATAAAATATTACTGAAGAATTGGAATAGGTTTTCTGTGAGAATTATTAAAGGCAAAGATGTGAATATAAATTAAAATGATCAGACAAATTAATATTTAATGAGTTCACAATGGTTTTCTTTTTACAAATGTTTAAAATTATTTTTATTATCTTATAATCACTGAAAAATTATTTTATACTTTTTAAAGCAATTTCTGTTTTAAAAGAAAACCATTGTTTTAATGTTTTTTTTTTTTAATTTATTTGTTCCTGTTATTGTAATGTATTTACCAGGTATATGTGTTTATAAATCAAATTATATTTCAAAATAATTATTAAAAAGAAATTTTATTTGGTGAGATCGATGAGTTTTAAAATTTCAAAAAAGTTTTAATAAATTATAAATTTTCAGTTAAAAGTTTTGTTGAATACTTAAACCCTATGATAATGACGATAATGTCGAAAAGTTATTTTGTAATGTACTTTAAAATCTGTTTTAATTATTAAATAAATAATTGGAAAATTTCTGCTTAATACAACCCAGATTTAGTTTTATATATAACTATTAAAAGAAATGTCAAAAATAATTTAAGGTCTGAAATTTAGTATATACAGAATGTTCTAATTATTGAATTTACTTTTATTAGGAATGATAATTCACTGTTAAATTTTATTATTATTTATATAAGAAATTTAATTATCCAAATTGCTAAACTGGAATATTTAAGTAATTATTATTATTTTTTTTTTTTGTTTTTACAAGTATTATTATCCAATTTAAGGTCAGTCTCTAATTACTCAAGGTTTTCCATTTTTCACATAATCAGATAAAATTATATTTTTAAATTTCAATATTTCTACCACTTTTTTTCACTAATTAGGCATTTATCCATGTCACATACATTTAATTCTTAATTTTTCCAATAAAATAAATGAACTTGAACCGTATTTACATGGCTGTTTTTTTCTTAAATATAACATTAAAAAGGTGTATTTAATTATTTTTACATTATTATTAGTTTAAAAGTTGTGTTTGGATTTTATTTTGATAGTAATAATACTTATTATTTTAAATATAATGTATATTTTTTACATGACTGCACATAAAGGAGTGTATTATATTTAGGGTGTATGTTCATACAAACATGAAAAAAAAAGGAACAAAACATACAAACAAACGTACATACATACATACTTTACAAACGTAAGTATGTATATTTATTCCACCGCAGCAGCTCAACGGCCGAACCGCGTTGGAATCCTTAAGTTATGGGGCGTGTCATACACCAAATAAATATGTATATACGTTTGTTTAATTATAAATAAAAGTAAAAAAAATGATATATACTGAAATAAAATACTATTGACTGAAAAAGAAATACGATTGAATAATCGATAATATTTCTTTTTTTTTTCAGAATCGTTTATTTGTATCGAAAACAGTAGTGTTTTAAAATCTGCTACGATACTGAATAAATGAATTACAGTATAAAAATTTATTCATTTATCATTACTATTACAATTTTTATTTATTACAAACATCTAACAAAAACCTTAGGACTTTTGACGGGCTCGATCATGTAAACATGTTCTTTTTACTGCTAAATATTTACTAATAATCGCTTTCTGTTATGAATAAAAAATAATAAATAAATAGAAATAAAAATAAAATAGAAATTAAATTAAATATTCTGTAAAATAATTGACAACGGACTGCTTCTAGCGGGAGAGAGTCGTGGAGGGAGCCGTGTGCAGCCGCCCAGTGAACCAATGATGGCGCAGAGCCACAATTTTATTGCTAAATATTAACCAATAATTAATTTCTTTTATTAATACGACTGCCCAAAAAGGATTGTCATGTATTCAGGGTGCCGGCCACCGTGGCGGAGTGGTAGCGTCTCGGCCTTTCATCCGGAGGTCCCGGGTTCGAGTCCCGGTCAGGCATGGCATTTTACACACACGCTACATTCATTCATCTCATCCTCTGAAGATATAACCTGATGGTAGTTCCGGAGGTAAAAAAAAAAAGTGTATTGAGGGTGTATGTACAAGTATGTATGTTAACTGAAATAGCTATCGTATAAAAATTGCCGAAAACTAAAACCCATCGATTCAAAACAGTCCAAAACTAGGCACGAGTAATTAGAAAAGATTATTTATTACATAATTAGAAAAATATATATTTTTAAGGATATTTTTGCATGTTTAACATGTATGCATTTGAATTACGTTGATAATCATCAAACAGAGGTACTATTTTGCTTTTTTTTTTAAAGATAAATTTCATTATTGGAATAAATTTGCTTAGTTTAAAAGTAAACTGATTAGTTAATAAAATATTCCTTCAATTATTACATCATTATGAAGCAAGATATTTATCTTCAAGAAAAACTTAGATATAAGCGAAAATCTTATAAAAGATTTCATCGCAAAAATAAAAAAGTAGATTATATTAAATCCCTGCAATTTGCTTCAAAGGTAAACTACGGTAAAAGGATAACACAAGGATTAAATTATAAAGGATAATTCCATTCTATTATTCAACAAAAATATTTAAGGACCTCCGCTGAAAAATCCAGGAAGGCCCTTGAGATTGTAGGAGTTAAAACGGATTATTTCACAGATTATTTTCACAATCTTTGACTATATTTATGAAAAATATTATAATTTTCATCTTGAAATTTCAACTGCATCAAAATCTAAATAAATTTAATTGGTTGATACTGCTGTCTTTACATGTTATTAATTCTTGAACAGTTTACAACCCGCATAAACTAACAACGTTTGAAGAAAAAATCGCGGAAGAACTGTCTACCCCGCGAAATTAAAATATTTTCAAACCATAATCATAATTTTTGTTCCAAACCCATCCAGAGGTTAAAAGGACTCTTTCGCAGTTCTTCCCAAAAAGATCGACTTTTCGTTATATTTTTCTGTTTCTTTTTCCACGCTTAAACATATACCCAGTCATTATAACCCTCAAAGTAGACAACGCTAACAATAATACCTCAGGTAAAGAAATCATTAACATTCGAACTTGCAGCATCGTGACGAACCACGCTTCTAATTTACTCCAATAAAATTTTTTCGTATCTTAAATTGTGCATAACTTCAGAACGATTCAACCAATCTTCATTAAATTTTCACATGCACAATTTCAGATACACTGCAACAGCATATCCAAATTTCAATGAAAATTATCTAGTAACAATGGGGATTTTGTAGCCAAAATATTTTATACATATGCCTATAAATAAACACAAAAAACCACAAAAACACGAAATAAATGAATGGAACTTTTGTACGGCTCATACTTCAAAACGTAAAGAAAATTCATTTTCACCCTCTAAATCAGACATGCAGCCGAAAGTATTAACGTACTTTAAAAAGTCGGTAAAAATACAAAAGATACTGACGTAATTTATTTAAATGAATTAAACTTTCTTTTAATATGAAAATAAATTTTCATATACCCATCTAAATGTCTACAAAAACAAAATTCATAAACGACAGCCTATAAAATTTTGTTAACATAAATAAAAGGGTTAAAATTAGATAACTCTATACAAAAATAATAACATAAATTCTACCGAATTTATTGAAAGTTTTAAAATTTGTGGATTACGCATTGTAATACAGCAAATTTTTTTTTTCTTATAAATTAAATTAATTTAATTGGATTTTTTTTTTCTATTTAATTGAATGATAATTTTGTACTGTGAAACAAATGTTTAACAATTTTTTTTTTTAATACAAGCCAATTAATTTAAAAAAAAAAAAAAACTTACATATTTATAAACATATAAAGTTACACTTACGATTTGTTGTTGATAAGAAGGCGGGTCGTTATAATTCCCGTTTTGTATAACCGCGCTGTTACATAAGAGCGGCATCATCTGACGATGACGACGCCTCGGAAAGTACTGGCGGACGCATACAGTCTGTTCGACCAAATGGTTCCATATAATCTCCAAATTTCCCTTCGTTTGTTAACACTGCTGACAAAATTCCCTTTTACTACTGCGCCACTAAGTCCTGTTGTCTTATTATCATTTTCAAACAGCTCGGTTAAAGAAAAAATAAGTCTACGATGTAACAAGATATATTTCCTATTACCTGTAAACAACAGGGTCTGAATGGTGTTTCAATCCCGATTTTAATTATCTCTTATAATGCAGAAGAAACTGATTATCAGTATAAACAAATGAAAAAAATAATTGAATTGATTTATTTATTTTATGTTCCACCCATGAGTTACAGTTTTTGTGGGGCAATTATTTATTTCAACAGTCTTCTTAGTTAGAAGATCTTTGAAGAAGCAGCTTTATATGGGAATGTAAAAAAAAAAATCCTAAAAATAGTTTTTATACAATATTTCCTAGTTGTATACACGAATATTGTATGCTGATTCTTGTACGGTATATTAATTAATATAGTTGAAAAATTATCAACGACAGTTCGTTATGTATGTGTGAACACTTTTTGTATCGGATTTTGATTCTGATTAAGTATTCAGAGCATCGCAGGATTACAAAAATACACGAATGGCCGCGATCGGCCGTCAGGTCTACCTTAAAATGGCCGCCAGATTTAAAATTTTGTAATAATCGTTAAACTCATTCGTGCCATCTGCAGATTTAAAAAAAAAATTCTTAAATTTTATAACTATAAAAATGTGTAACTGTTTGATTGGGCAAATAATTAAATCATATCATAGTCACATATTATGACATCATATCTAATATTGAAGAGTGAGCCTTTATGGACAAGATAATCATATGTCTGTGCAGGTCAAAACATGTAGCTGAAACACAAGTGTGTTGTTTGTATTAAGCACTGGATTTAGAAATGAATTAATTTCGTTCGGTTTTATTGCTGTCTTAAGTTTGTTAACAGTACTGTGTCATAATGCCTTGAAATTGTGTAAAAAATGTGGATGACTTTTGTTATGTATGTGGTGTGTTTACCGTAAAATCAAATATAAAAACGTTACATCTTTGATTAAAAAAGCATATCATTTGTACTTTCAGTGTAAAATTAGTGATCAGGATAAGAAGTAAGCTCCTCATATAGTATGCACTAATTGTTCTGTATATTTCAGAGGATGGCTGAAAGTACACGGAAGGCTTTGCCATTTGGCGTACCAATGGTTTGGCGTGAATCACAGGATCATATAACCGATTGTTTTTTTTGTTTAACAAGTGTGTCTGGAATTTCTAAAAAATTTAAACATACTGTAAAATATCCTTCATTGCAATCTGCAATCTGCAATCAGGCCTGTACCTCAAGTGAAATTATTTCAGTTCCTAAGCTACCTATGAATGTATGTTTCCAAAGCAGCGATGATGAATCAGGCAGTATTGAAGAAGACAATGATTTTGATTTTGAATTATCTTCCGATAAGCCACATCTTATATCACAAGATAAATTAAATGACTTGGTTAGGGATTTAAATTTATCAAAAAATCAAGCTGAACTGATAGGATCAAGACTGCAAGGTTGGAATTTACTTTGAAAAAAAAATATCGGGCTTTCGATGCCGACAATAAGAATTTTCTCAGTAATTCACTGACGAAAATAATTTTATTTATTGCACAGATATTGATCAGCTTATGTTGCAATTAGGAAAAGTTCATAAACCCCAGGACTGGCGCCCTTTCATAGATTCGTCCAAGTATAATTTACAACAGTAACAAATATCCTTCAATACCGATCGTTTATGGTATTAATTTGAAACATACGATGTAATGAAAGACATTCTTGAACAAGTAAGTTATTAAATACACAGCTGGAACGTATGTGGTGATTGGAAAGTTATAGCTATTTGTTAGGCATGTAGTTACGTACATGTGTTTTCATTGCGAATGAGAAAACCGAGCTAGGGATAAAAATTATGTTACCAATGAATGGAAGAAACGAGACAACTTAACTTCAAAAGGGCCGGCCTCCGTAGCCGAGTGGTAGCGTCTCGGCTTTTCATCCGGAGGTCCCGGGTTCAAATCCCGGTCAGGCATGGCATTTTTCACACACGCTACAATTCGTTCATCTCATCCTCTGAAGATATAACCTAGCGGTGGTTCCCGAGGTAAAAAAAAAAAAACTCCAAAAGGGAAAAATATTATTTATGAGCCCTTAGTTGAAGCCAAAAAAATATTTTTACCCCTCTCCAAGTTAAGATAGGACTAATGAAAAATTGTTTAAAAGCATTGAAAAAGAATCGTCACGGATTTTTGTACATCAGGCAGAAATTTCTGAATGTAAATGAAGGAAAAATTAAAGAAGGAATATTTGTCAGTCCTCAAAAAAAAAAGATGTATTTAATTCATGCAAAATAATATGCAGAAAGTTCAGCTTAGGCTTCATTTAAAAATGTTTGCAAAAATGTTCTCAGAAAACAAAAATCCGACAACTATCACGACATTGTTGACCAAATCTTACTTCAGTCACAGTTATGGGATGTAATATGTCTATGAAAATACATTTCCTCCACTCACATCTGGATTTTTTCCCCGACAATCTCGTAGATGTAAGTGACAAACACGATGAACATTTCCACCAAGACATTTCGATGGTGGAAAGCCGTTATAAAGAGAAATGGAATAGTAGCATGCTAGCCGATTAGTGTTAGACATTAATTCCGGGTGTGCCTGAGGCTATTTATAAAAGAAAAACATCATCGAAATCATTCTAACACAGGTATGGCCATGCAAAATTATAAATTTTACAGAATTTAACTATATTTTCCCTTAATCTTTTTGAAGAGTAATTTATTTAAATTTATTTATTTATCCCGGTCAGGCATGGCATTTTTCACACACTCTACAATTCGTTCATCTCATCCTCTGAAGATATAACCTAACGGTTATTCCGGAGGTGAAAGAAAAAAAAAATTTATTTAACACTATGAGTGATAGAAAAATTGTATTTACAGATCTGAAATGCAAAAAAGCAATTTAAGAAATGGTATCACACTTAAACAAGAACATTTTTTTTTTGTTTATCAGTGTTGTTATTGTTGTTAATTCTCTTACTGAATTTAAACAGCAGGAAGTGAATATATTGTTTCGAAATAGATTCGATCTATTTTAGTTTATATTAAACTATCAGTCCTAATTTTTCTTAGGATTCGGCTGTACAAAGGTTTATTAACGAAAGTTGTTCACATAAGTCTGAGAATATACGTATTATATCAACTTGTACTTACCTACAAGCAACTGGAATTAATGAACTATAGGCAAAAAGCGAACACTTTTGTTCTGGGACCCAATCCTTTACTGATGAGTTACGTAAGCGTATCGGTTACACGTGCATTAGTTAATACAGTGTACTGCACCAAAGTTTCTCATTCACTATAGTATGAAGTTACTGAAAATAAGTTAGTTACATAAGAACATTAAAAAACTTTGCCGGACATCAATGAAATTGACCTTCTATATTTCCGAAACTTTCTTCAAGGAATCAATAAGCACAAGCTTCTTTGTTATTTCAGGTAATGACAATGTCGTCGTCTAATTATTCACGGTAAAGTAGTATCATAAAATATCACATGAATCCAGTAAAATATTGGATGAAGATTTTACTTCGTCTGTGTGTAATAGTACTTTTTAACTTTTAATTTATCACCTTATTAAAACGAACATACTATTTCTTTATTTAATTTTAAAAAAAAGAAATTAATTCATGACTTAAATTTATGTTATTTGAATACATATATTAACTGGAAAATAATTGGTTCAAAACCGCCCAAACTAGGAAGTTTAATTAGTTTAGTTTCTAATATTAGTTTACTAAATAATAGGAAAACAGAAGTTAAGTTTTTTTTTAATAAAATATATATATATATATATATATATATAAAACTTTTATTTTGTTTGGAGTGTAATGTAGCGTATGATCAGTAAATATTGGTGATGGAGGGAAAAAAATACAAACAATAACTTTCTGTTTACTTTAGTAGGTTAAAAAAAACTGTTATAAGAAGTATCTGTCGCTGTCAAATATCCTTCGACACAATGTTTACAGAACGATTCGATCCATCTTACTCTACTTCCAACATATAAAAGTGCTTGATTTACTGAGTGAATAGAAAAATAAGTTTACAGATAGATATAATACTTATATAAATATTTTAACGTAAAAAAAAAAATTTATTGAATGAATGTTTTTATTTGTAAAAAAAAAAAAAAATTATCAATCTTTTTTTCTAAAAATCTAAAATCAAAGAAAAATTTAAAAAAAAGGAATTTGTTCATTAACAAAATATTTTATTATTTATCTTCTCAGATAAGCCGTTTAATATGAAAGTATAGAAAATTTACAGAATTTAAAATGATACTGATTTTAGCATTTTTCAAAATTAGAAATCACATAGGTACATTAATTATTTTGAGCCAATATTCTACTGATAAAGCATTTTTGAAAGTATATGTTTGAAGCATAGCTTTATATGGAAGTGAAGCCTGGACGATCGGAGTACCTGAGAAGAAAAGATTAGAAGCTTTTGAAATTTGGTGCGGTAGTAGTTAAAAATCAGATGGGTGGATAAAGTGATGAAGAGACCGAGAAAAAAAGAAGCATTTGGATAAATATAGTTAAAAGATGAGATAGACATATAGGCCACACATTAAGGCATCCTGAAATAAGTGCTTTGATATTGGAGGAACTGGTAGATGGGAAAAATTGTGCAGGCAGGCAACGTTTGGAATAGTAAAAATAATTGTTAGGGATATACCATGTAAGGGGTATACCGAAATGAAACGACTGGCAGTAGGTTGGGAATCTTGGAGAACTGCATCAAACCAGTCAAATGACTGAAGACAAAAAAAAATTATAATTATACGCAGCATTACACAACTAAATAAAATACACATTTTATAAGTATATATATATATATATATATATATATATATTTATTAATATTTTTTATTTAAATAACTTATCTTCTGTTTTCCTGATTATTTATTAAAATAATTTGAATTTATCCCGTGTGAATCCCCATCTCCCAAATTACTTTACCAATTTCAACTTTTTTTTTTGTACCTTAAATACCGTAGTAGATATACTTAGGATCAGGAAAACACAAGATCTAAATATCGGAAAACAGGTTTAGACAGCGGGTGACCCGTGCAAGATCAAAGTCCACATCGCGTTTTCAGTACTTCAGCCGGTTTGCGAGTTCTGGCGACTTACTCAGATGCTCATCCGTTGTGTGGATAGAGATTAGGATTAAGGTTAAAATTACAGTTAAGAGTTTTTAAAAAGAGGAATAAACCAGATTAACCTTAATAGTGTTCAGAGTCAGAATGGAAGTCACAAAGTCAGCCGTTGAAGATGGCTGACAGCGCACTTCATAAGGTTATTATCCATCGTAAATATGACTAATAGCATGAAACATGTCCTATACTCTCTCTCTCAGTAGTGACTATATTTCCGTTTGAACATAAATTCGGCCAAGTGTCCTATGAGATGGTATTAAGTATTGCCGTACAAATAAACATGTAAGTTATCATTACATGTATTGATCATCAAATATAATTGTACTTGTACCAGTACATTTACAATTGTATTATTTGTATTTTTTTTTTTTTTAAGATAATATAATAAATCTAATTAACATCTACACAGGTCTCAATAACTCACAAAAATGATAGTTAATTGACTGTAGCATATCGATTATGGTATATTAAAATATGAAAAAAATTTATGGAGTAAATGCTGAGAATTATCCACAGATTTATTAAATTAAAATTGAAGAATAATTAAATATAATTCCATTAACATTTTTCCACACTTCTCAAAAAGTTAAAAAAAATTAAATAAGTACTGTCGAATGGTTGATAATTAAATTTTTTTTTTTTTTCATTGAAATATATAATCGTATGTTTGTGTAATGCTTAAACTGTACGCATGTTACATTCATGTATATTATTAATAATCAAATGTGGAGATAGCTCATTGTCTACTTAGGAAGCGGTCATTAAATCTAATCGGTTAACAAATTTTCTTAAGTAAAAAACTACACTCTGCTGAATAAATTGATGTTAAAAACCTCATAAAATATGGTTAAAACTTGTACGGTTTTTTTGAAACTTAAATAAACTAAGAATTCGGAAAAATTCAGTTAAAAATATTAGGCCACGTCCTACGTAAGCGACAAGAGCGACGCGATAAGAACAAATGTTAGTTTCTTTCTGGAACTGTCCTACGTGAGCGACCAGAGCGATTGAAGCGACCGTCGCGCGAATGAGCGACGGAGCGACATAGCGACGCGATCAAAAATTTTGTTCCGATCGCTCTTGTAGTTCTAGTCGCCAAAACAGTTTGCTCTCAGAAGTTAAACAATAAACATCGGTAGACAGACTTTGTGAATTTAGTATTGCAGTTGTAAATTTTCGCTATGTCTGATTTCACTGAACTGCT
>JAAAKQ030240294.1:0-11117 GCA_010016005.3 Zanna intricata | reverse complement strand
ACACACACACACACACACACACACACACACACACACACACACACACACACACACACACACACACACACACACACGCTGAAAGACAGACAAATCGGATCATTAACATGCAATCGAGCAACATCTGTCACATGATGAAAGTATTATAATGTTCTTTTCTGATAATGTTAAAAAAATTCCTTTTTTTTTGTTAAAGATATGTAAAAATAATAAAAAATTGAATTAAATATAGATAAATTTTTATCATTTTCTCTCATTATTACTGTAATTTTCAATTTATTAATTTTTATTTTTTCCATTTAGGTTAGTAAGGGTAATTTTAAAGCTTAATCGCCTAAATGATAGATTGTATTTTAAATAACAAAATATGAACATTACTGTAACCTTTAAAGCAAAACTCTTCAAAGTATTTGAAAATATTTCAAAGGGTTGTGGTTGTTAAGTTTGCAACATAAAAAATATCTTTTTATTATAAATATGTTAATTCTAAATATTCTAACAAAGTTATATAAAAAAAAATGACAACCATAATTTTTATATTTTTTGTCGTAAGGGGTGGCTTTTATAAGGATTGAAGTGTTTAAAAATAACAAATTTTATTTCACCACTGAAATATTCTCAGTTCAATTTAAATTTACATTTAGATCATTTCTAATTTTAAAAAATCATTGAAATTATTTTTTAATAATTAATATACTCAGGGGATGATTTAAAAGGGTTGAACAAGCGGTTAAACAAACAATTATTTTGTTTTACTAGTAAAGTAATATACATTTGATATAAATGCACTTTTGAATAATTTCAAATTATAAAAAGCCATTTTAAAAATATTTTTCATTATTTACTACCCCCAGGGGTTAATTTATTAGGGTTGAAGCGTCTCAGAAAATCATGTATTTCATTCAACTAAAGTACAATAATTTAAATTTAATATGATGCACTTTTAAATCATTTCAAATTATAATAAATATCTTTAAAAGTAGTTGTGAAAATTACTACTCTCAGGGGATGATTTACAGGGTTCAATCTTTCTGATTAATGATATATCTTGTTCACGTTTGTCAAGAGATCTACAAATAATTCATTTAAACATTATTTTAAGCAACTACACTATATGCTACAATCTAAGATTTAAAAATTTTTTGCCATAAGGAGTAGTTTTCACCCCTAAAAATAAAAAGTCCGATCCGGCACAGGGTATATTTTGAATTAGAGGGTAAGTAGGGCTTAAATCCAAATTTTTATAAAACTCGGTGTTGATTTCCAAAATTGCACATTAATACGGTATTGTACCGTTGATGACTGGACTACAATCCAAACTCTTTAATGATATAATAACGTAACACATAATGTCAGTAAAAATGTGTCTCTTCTCTGTCATTATTTTTTTCTTTTTTATAAGCGTGTCAGGAAAAATTAATTTACTAAGTTCCTACAATAGTAAAAAAAAATACTTTCTATTTAATCTAAAAATTCAAGTTCACAAAATATTGGTTAAATTTTTTTTTCTCTGGAATTCTGTTAATATTTACTGTTTATAATTATGTTTGAGTAATTATTTTGGATCGAATTAAATGTATATTCGTTTAAATTTTATGTAAATATATTTTAATGTATATTCGTTTTTGATAATAAAAATCGCCAAACTTGATCAAGGTTTTTTTTATTTTTTAGTTAAAATACCTCAGTTTCTAAATAAATTAGGTATACTATCGGAAATTGTATCTGAAAATTGTTTTGTATTAATAGTAGTTGTTATGTAGTTGTACCTGCATTTATAAAACAATGAATAAACTTTGAGACCAGATGAATTGGCTGTGCACAAGGCTACTTATTGATTTAGAGAAGGTCTATGACAATATGCTGCTGTATAAGTTATTTGAAATTATTGGAAACGTAAACTTAAATGAGGGATATATACGAATATATATATATATATATATATATAAAATTTGAATGTTCAGTGAAAAAATACCAATCCTATTGGTATTTCAAGACGTTTTAAAGTGACCAAGGGTTTGAGTAAGGTTGCTGTCTGTCATCTACACTATATATTTGTGAAAGAATCGTTAAAGATATGGAGAAGGAAGTGCGGAGGGATGGTAATAAACACGGAAACGATTGCCTTACACACTCTTCTTTGCTGACGATCAGATAGTGTTGGATAATGATGCTGAGAATATATTGTATGTATCAAAGAGACTAAGAGAGGAATACCTTAAATTGGGTATGAAAATTAATTTAAGGAAAATGGTTTACGATGTGATAGGTGAAAGAGGAGAGGTTTTAGTTACGGCGGTGGAGGAGGTGCAAAATTGTGACAAGATTAAATACCTGGGAACACTTATTTCTTAGGATGGAGGGTAAAAGTTGATATCAGAGCCAGGATTGTTCAGGGAAGAGCGGCGATTCGGAAATTGAATAATTTACTCTGTTAATCAAAGATAACAGTCGAAACTATACAAATGTGGTATTTGAATCTAATGTGACTTTTGACTCGGATTGATGGCTGATGAACAAAAGTAATAGGAGCGTTTGGAAGCTTTGGAAATGGAAAATTCCGTAGAGCTGCCAACTTTCAAAACTGGATTATATATGGAATGATGTAATTAGATGTATGGTAAATAGGACAACTTCCATAATTAAAATAATAAAAGAAAAACTATTTGTTTGGTAATTGATGAGTGAGAAGAGGTAATCAAAAAGGGTGTTAGATTATTTTCATTGAGTAAGAAGGAAGAGTGGTAGGCTCAGAAAGACGCAGAGAGAAGGTGTGCAAAGAAAGATTGAAGAAAAAATAGTGAAGGGTGACTAAATGGCCAGAAATGGAGATCGAGATTTGGGATGCTGATTAATCTCTAAGAATCCCGTTTAAAGTAAAGTTGTAGATTGAGTCGATCTTAAGCAAGTATACTTTCACCCAGATAGATTCAGAGTTATTTTATCTGTGATTTGTTTTTTGTGGGGGGAAAAAAAGAATCAGAATGAATCAAAAAAAGAATCATTTTGGATACCGGTTTCACTTTGGTGATTGGGGTTCAATTAACCACAATTCTCAGGAATGGTTGGACTGAGTCTGTAAAAAAATACACCTCATTTATATGTCATAAATATCATCCTCATCTAACTGGGCTGTGAGGGTTGTTCTTAATGTTGTCTAGTTGAAAAAATTGCAACGTACACATTAGGAAAATGTTTAAAAAATATGAGTTTTTATTTGATTATCTTTTATTACCACAATTTTATTCGGTCTATTTTTTAAATTTTTTTTTTAAGCTAAAGTTAGTTTAAATAAAGAGTGCAGAATTAAAATAATTCAAGGTATGATTGCCATCTAATCTCTTTAGGTACCAAACACATAATAGATTATTTTTCATACAAAATTACTTCTATTATACAAATTTTTAATTAAATTTAATGTTCATTTATATATTTTTTGTCAGCCGTAAATATGTATAATTTAACTTTTTTTTCATGTTAGAATCTCTCGGTTCAAGCAGTTCCGTGCAGTATAAAGATTTTCTACATAAAAAAAATATTAAAGGAGTTATTTAGTGCCCAGCTGCAACCACTGGCGTAGCTTTTTCTGTGAATCGAAGTACCCTTACTTTACATTTGTACTCTACTCGTAGGATAAAATCCTATGGGAGAATTTTCTTATGAATTCTACCCCATGAAAGAAACTTATTCATAAGGTAAGTTTAAATAACCAAATATATATATATACAAGTCATTTACTCTGAACATGCAATAACGGGGCCAGTTGAAGTAGAAAAATTCAAGTAAAAATAAAATTATGAAATATAAATTGAAATTTTTTTTTTTTTTTTTAATAAATAGCCTTATTTTATTATCAAAACAATAAAACAACGTATAAAAGACCGGACTATCTTGAATATGAAAGAAAGGAACAAATTTAAATCTTTAAAACACAATAGGTTAGCTTATAATTTGTATTTAATTGTGAGTATTTAATATTACGTTATTTTATCACATGATACATACTGAAATGCACTTCCTTCCGTTAAGAATATAACTGCAGAAATTGAAGTATAAAACTGTTAAAGGAGAAACAACATTTAAAGAGGTTATGTCTATGTAAAGTATGAATATATCAGACTTATAAAAAAAAAAGAAACCGTCTATTTTGAATTTTTGAAAACAGAAAAGTATTAAAAGTAAAATGTGTTAAAGTATTAAACGAATCGTCCAAAAAATTTTTAAAAAATTTTCAAGTAATATAAATAAAATTTATTTATTTTTTAATTGTGTGTCCTGAAACACTATAAATTAGAAAATATCCTCTATTCTGGTTATAAAATAAGATCTTCTTTAGTACAGGATTCTGGACATAATAGTTGATGCTTTGGTTTCTTCTTTTGAATTTATCTTTTTTTTTTAATTACAGTTGAAAAATTATAAGAATCATGGTGTTATCGAGGAAGAAGAGAAAGTCGAATAGGATGAAAAGGGAAATACAATACTGAATTTAATTGAGCGTTAAAAGATCTGAATGGCAGTAAGGCTCCTGGGATAAACGGGATACCAGCAGAATTACTGTGTAGTGCAGAGGAAGAAGCGATAGATAGATTATATAACTAGTGTGTAATATTTAATGTGTAATGTATTTTAATTAATGACGTTAAAGAACAATTTAGATCCGGAATAACAGTGCAAGATGAAAAGATAATGCTATGATTTGCTGATGATGTAGTAATCCTAGCTGAGGCTGAAAAAGATTTACAAGAAACTTTGAGTGGCATGGATAAGGTCCTTCACAAGAACTGCCGCATGAAAATAAACAAGAAAAAACAAAAGTAATGAAATGTAGTAGAAATAATGTAGATGGACCGCTAAATATAAAAATAGGAAGAGAAAAGATTACGGAGGTAGAAGAATTTTGTTATTTTGGAAATAGAATTGCTAAAGGTGGAAGAAGCAGAAGCGAATAAAATGCCAAATAGCACAGGCGAAACCAAGCTTTCAGTCAGAAATATAATTTCCTTATATCAAAAATTAATTTAAACGTCAGGTTAACATTTCTGAAAGTATACGTTTGGAGCGTAGCTTTATATGAAAGTGAAACTTGGACGATCGGAGTACCTGAGAAAAAGAGATTAGAAGATTTTGAAATGGGGTGTTAACAGGAGATGTTAAAAATCAGATGGGTGGATAAAGCGAAAAATGAAGAGGTGGCAAATCGATGAAAAATTAAGCATTTGGAAAAATATAGTTAAAAGAAGAGACAGACTTATAGGCCACATATTTAGGCATCCTAGAATAGTTGCTTTGTTATTGGAGGGACAGGTAGATGGGAAAAATTATGCAGGCAGACAACATTTGGAATATGTAAAACAAATTGTTAGGGATGTAGGATGTAGGAGGTATACTGAAATGAAACGACTGGCACTAGGTAGAGAATCTTGAAGAGCTGCATCAAACCAGTGAAATGACTGAAGACAAAAAAAGAATCTTGTATAAATAAATTAAAACATTTTCCTTATATGACATGTTTTGTGACAAAATATTATCATCAGAAATAAACGTATTATTCGTTATATTAGAGTTTCCAAAACACATCATCATACTAAAAAAAAAAAAAAAAACACAATTGGAAAACCAATTTAAACTAAGATAGATATTTATATGTACTTTATGTATATCTATTTAATTACCTGGGTATTATAGCTAATGTATTATTAGCTATAGAGCTAGATAGATAGATAGATACTCTATTATTACCTAATAATACATATAGATGTATTGTAAGCTATATGTATTAATATGTATAAATAAACTATTTCCCCGTCGCAGTTTCACCCGTGCTATATCGGTTCTTGCGTTTCATGTTTTTTTTTTTTAATTTTATGATCTTATTCAAGCAACCGGAGGCAGGTGCAGCCAAAGCGTCGCCGCACATACACCAACAGTGGCAGTGGTTGTGTAGTACTAATCTGTAGCGATTTGTATATTGCTTTCAAAACTTTAGAGGATTTGTATTTCAGATTTCCCATTGTTATCAATATAAATAATACAATCGCTGAATTAAATCGTTACAACACACAAGTGAATTTCTACTAGATTCCAAGCTATGTGGGAATCCTGGGTAACGAACGTGTGGATTCCGCTGCTAAAGATGCATATTCCGCTGCAAGATGCAGCCAACTGTCTTCTTCCACTCGAGTTACAATTATAGATTTCATTAACTCCATTAAACATACACTTCGAAGAAGGTGACAGGCTGACTGGACTGCTATAGCAGATAATAAACTCTGATACATAGAAGAAACGGTGTTATTATGGGACTCTTTATACAGGAAAATTTGCCTAAAGGAAGTGGTTCAGTGTCGATTGAGATTAGAACATACCAGAGCTACTCACGGGCACTTGAATGTCAGCGGAGAACACATTACTGTGCGTCCGATGCGACTACCGCTTGACTGTGCACCACATATTTGTGAACTGCATATGCTATTGACCCTTACGTCATAAATTCAAATTATCGAGGTACATCCAGCACGTCCTATGAAATGAAAAGCATGTACTACACTGGGTATTATTACTTCTAAAAAGAATAATTTCATTTAATAAGATTTAACCCATCAAAAGTTTTATATTTTATTATTATTCACGTTACAATTATTCTAATTGTAGCGTAATTTTACTATTTAAATTTTAATTCTATTTTTTTCTTATTGTCTGTTGTTTGTCTATTACTTCTTATTGTTTATTTCTTATTATCTATTGTTTTTTTAGTTTTTATCATAATTTTAACCCTATTCTGCTAATATTAATATATCCGAGAAGAAGCCTCTTTTTATTATTGTGACCCGGGCGATAATAACTCGAAAGTGTTTGTTGCCCCCCCCCCCCAAAAAAAAAGGGGAAAATGTGACTATGTTGGTGGAGCCGTTGCGCAGTACACCAGTCGTACCCCTTAAAAAAACGAAATTAAAAAAAACTCGAAAATTTTTTTTAGGTAATTAGGTGGAGAGTATTTGCAAGCAAAAATTTAGTGAATATCTTGTTTAGTATAGTTGTGGGAATGGAGAAAATTTGCAGTCATTCAAAACATTTTTAAATATACATATAATAAATGTAAAAAATATTTTAAAATATTATTTAATTATTTTTACCGTTCTTAATCCGTTTCAAGGTCGAATTTCAAAAAGACTACAAATTGATTTTTAGATATTTTCATGAAGATTACATACCAGAAATCAAGTTGATATATTCATCTATTAACAAGAAATTAAAAAAAAAGTAGCCGAATTTAAAAAAAAATTCAAAATGCATTTTGATCTTTTAAACTCGAAATTAAAAAAAAATCTAGAGCACTTTTGTAGTGTGCGGTGGTTACACTTTAAGAAGAACATGTATAAAAATTTTCATCAATTTATCTTCAGTAGTTTTTGTTGGGTGTTGATGAATCAGTTAGTCAGATGTTCTTTATATATATATTTGTTGGAATGAATTTTATTTTGTTTTACGTGTTAATAAAAATGTCTGATGAAGGGTAAAATGTTTTAAGCAAAATACAATTACAGAGAATTTGTATAGGAATTAGCAAAAATTGTTTGTTAAATGTTTAGATTCGTAAATTGGCCTATGAACTTTCGTGTTACAAACAAATACCATAAAGTAACTGTGAAACAGAAAGTAAATAAACAAGAAACCATTTTTTTAATTAATTATCTAACGGACAGTTAAGTAGTTAGTGCTGTGATGTAAACGAAGAGCGAGATAAAAGGGGAAAAAGGAAGGTATACATACAGTAGAAGAGGAACTACAACTCCCAAAAGGGAATCATTAACAGTTAACTGTTGTTCACATCTTAATCTATTTAATAGAACGAGATGGAACAAACTAAAGAAAACAAGTTGTGAGTTGTATGCAAGCAAGTTGTATAAATAAATTGTTTTACATTTAAAGTTTACATTAAACAACAAATGATGACGCAGTCTATTAGAGCTACATCGTCTTTTTATGATGATAATGATGTTGATGATGGTACAACATTAAACTTTTAAAGTTTTAATTTACGTAGACTTCATTTAAGTGGAAAAAGTTCAAAAACGGTTTCTTAATTTTTACATTAGTTGGAAGAGAGACGATTAAATAAAATAAATGAAGGAAGGAAGAAATTAACTTTCAAATAGGAAATTACTTAATATAAGACGGTCGTGAGATAATTTTAAAGTTTAGTTAAATTAAAATGGGTATGCAATAACTGCTTACTTAGAGTAATTTTAATACGCTGTATGAAAAGTCTAATAACATAACTTAAATTTACTCACACTCCAAAGCATCTAGAACAGAAAACCTTTTTAATATTATTTTTGACTATTACATAAGATTCTGTTGACATTAAAACAAAATTTAAAACTCTACACGACTCTATCTTCTGATTAAACGTCAGGAAAAAAAAGAAATGAAAGCTCTTTAAATACAGATTTTGAATATTTTTTTATGAATCAAGTTTCGGTCAAGATTATCTGTAAAATCACAGTCTACACTAACAAATTACAATAAAGTCAGAAAAGGAGATTATTTTGGCTTTTTATCGGCTAGACTTTGATTGAATTCTAAGAGATAGGTTGCCGTTTTTCAATTCTTTCAAGTCATCAAATTTTTCAGTTTTGGAAACAGTATCATAAGACCTGATTTAAGGGATTAAATTACAGTTATATTTGAAAGAATTATAGAACTTCTCAAAACTTAAAAAGAAAGGAAGGATATTTTAGATTGTTGATGTAATGTTGAAAAAAAATATTACGGTCATCACTAGAAGAAAAGAACTCGAAAGCTCCTTTACCTTACGAGATTTTTAATAAAAATACTTATACGAGGACCATTCGGGAAGTTCTCAGGCTGAAAATAAAACAAGATTTTTCAAAAATTTATTTTTTATTTTTCAACTTCGTCAATTTATTTAATTCGATACATTTAGGCCAACGACTTACCAACGTTTTAATAACCTCAGTATATAGAGATTTGTCCAACTTTACAAAATTAGCAGTTGTCTCAGATTTTCCCTCATTATTTGAAGTAAATCTTCATCTGCGAGTCATCTCTTCAGGTTTGAGAAATGGAAATAATGGGAGACAAATCCAACGAATAAACGTTGCACTTTCAAACGTATGCAAAGTGCTACGTTTATGTGGAAGCACTTTAAAACGTAGATAGCGGGGTTTTGTAGTAATAATCGGAGGCTTGTGTGCAGGGACATATCGTAATGAAAGAAAATCATTCTTTTACCTTACGAAAGATTTTTTGTCGGGTAATAGTCTTTAATCGGTCCATTGGTGAGATATAATACTCTCCGGTGATGGTGCTATCTTCTTTCACGTAGATCACATCAGAAGACTCCCAAAAAAACCGTGACCATGACCTTTTTGGGTAGACTTCATAAGAAAGCTACCATTTGTAATGGGTACCATGATTAGACTTCCGGAAAATTTCGACATAACTTCGCGTTTCACGTCCCCCAGAATCCAAAACAACCGTCAGTTCAAATGTTTAGAAATATATATATATACTCGTGTGTGTGTGTGTGTGTATATATATATAATATATATATATATATACACACACACACACACACACATATATATATATATATATCAGTTCCTTGTGGACACGATAACTGCCGTAATTTGCCTCAATCACTTTCAAATTGATAGATATAGAATATAACTACCGAAAATCTCGGTCTAGTTCGTTAATGGGCAAAATCGGACCATGATGATGGAAATACGGGGGGGGGGGGCTTTTTTGAAAAAAAAAGATCACTTTCTTATTAAGCAAAACCTCGAATTCGTTTAAAGCTCCCACTATTCTTTGTATAGGGGCCCAAACTTATCTAAGTAAGTAACGTTTTCTGATATCACCATCCATTGGCCCAAGGGGAGGAAATAATGCGGTTTCGAAGACCAAAAAATCATATCTTCATTAATAACTTTTGTCTGAAACAATTTTTGATATGACCAACCCTTATGGCAAGGGATGGCTAAAATTTCTCAGGAAGTATAAGAAGATGGGGCTTGTATTCTAAACATGTGAAACTATTTTCACATGCAACCATTATCGTATTGAGTAAATTTGAGTTTTTTTTTTAACTTTAAGATAAAAATATTTTTTACCCCCTACTTAGCACCGGTGAAATCTATCTCCCCCTTCCGGCGTGCCGAAAGGGATTATTTGTAAATGGATATTTGGTACATTTTCAACCGCTCCCATCCATTGTTTTGACTGTTGTTTAGTCTCTCGCGTGAGACGGTGAGTCCAATCCATAAACCCATAGGTTTCATCTTTGAATAAAAAAACATTAAAACAGGTAAGTGGAATGTCGCGTTTAAATTAGTCTATACACTCTTGAGTGTGTTCAATGCAATGCGTTTTTGATTGAGTTTAACAAACGTGGTGTATACTAAGCGAAAAGCTTTTTCATACCTAAAAATATCGTGTACGATTTAGTAGACACGGTCTCGTGATTTTTGAAATCGTGATTATGCAAGAAGATTGTACTCGCATACCTTCAGTAGGCGATAATTTAATACGGCGCTGTGGATCTTTGTTGACGATTCCTTATACTGAATGGATGTACGACCACGTTTAAATTTAGAAGCCATTTTTTTACCGTCGAAAAAATGGAGAAGAATCCTTTAAACTAGAATCTAGCTCTTTTTTTTATGTCCGTTGGGGTTGAACCTTTTAATATAACTACTTATCTGGTGGAATACATGCTCCAAGGGCATGCTCTAACGTCCTCCCACTGTCGTGGGAGGACGTTGCGACCTTGAAAAGGAACATCCTCCACACTAAAGAAAGAGAAGCTGCACTGTGGGTCGCGGGCTGTTGCGACAGAGAGAAGTGGAGGACATTTATTACGTTTTCTAGTTTTTAATTTTATTAATGTTTTGATATGAATTTACTTATGGATTTTGCGTCACATGAAGAGAGGAGAGGCCTTCCCTGTAAGGCGAGCTGATATTTTTGTATGTGTATTTATTGTTCTTGACTAGACTATGTATCATTGTGTTATATCTTGTATCTTATTTTACTAAACTATTGTTGATCATGTTTATTGTTCTGATTCACCATGCTCCACTGTGTGCACC
>JAAAKQ030240283.1:0-11117 GCA_010016005.3 Zanna intricata | reverse complement strand
CGCACTCCCTAAAAACTATAAGTGCTTTGTTAACACCGCCAGGTATCCGCACAAATATAACTCAAGTTTTTAGTAGATGGTAGTATTCTTGTAATAATATGTAGTAGTAGTAGTAGTGGCTGCTCTTTCGCTTCCAAGATTTATGCTTGCTACGGCTGAACTCGCTCCCTATATACCTTGTCGGCCCCCCACCATCGGTAACCTCAACCCTTGGACTTTGTACTTAGTCTTGACCTTGGACATTGACCTTCACACTGTGACCTTGACTCTGGCCTTTGACCTTGAACTTTCACCTTGACCCTGTTCCAGAATCTACATGGGGTGATTGACCTTGCACCAGAACCTACATTTTGACACTACTAAACTATATTCATTAAGGAAAAGTTAGATAAATCCTTTTTACTTCTTAATCGCATATGTGCCACCACGGAAAAGATATAGGTTATGAATTTTTCGTCGTCAAAGGTGTGTGCACTTTAATTACCGTTGTTACTTTTATTTTATCTTTTGTAATTTAGTTTCTTTTTCAGATTTCTGTAAAGCAAATTAAGAATAGCGTACGAAGCGAGCTCTGCAGCTTGAGGGCAGGTCCCTTGGCCTCCGGGAGGTTCCCGGCCATAGGGTAGGGCTTGGCATTAGCCTGGGCTGATATGAGCTCAGAGAGTCCAGGTTCTGGCAGACGAGCCGGCTACTATATATATATATCGCATTTTAAAGAGAGATTTATTTTTATAAAATTATACCCTTTGTACTCGTAGGTACTACACGAAAAATAAAATATTGCAATATCCGTATCGTAGTATAAAATACATAATATTAAATGTTTTTGACTGATGTCTTTATTTTTATAATACTAGTATGTGACCACCTATCCATATCCACCTCTTTTAATAATTTTACTGACTGTATTAACATTACAAAGCCATGTCAATATGATCAAATATTAACTATAAATAAAGAGATTTGATAGGGTCAATCACAAACAAACAAGGCGAAAAATTTTATAAAAGCTTTCATATTGTTTACCGGTCAGAGTTCATCAAAGGTAAATTAATAGTTTCATCTACCTAAACTATATTTAGTTATTAATTTATTCACGATGAAAAACATATTATTTCTGATTTTGTTTCAATCCTTCCTTTTTTTTCATAGAAATGAATTTATATATTTACCAAAATTTATAAATTTGTATAACCAGGACGAAGAGCCTCATAAAAGGGAAACTACATAAAAGGAAGAAGTAGAAAAATGAATAATGAAAGGGGAAATTGTATATAAAAAAAAGAGAAAGATAATAGTAAAGGAAATATATCAGACTTCAAGAATAACTGAAAGAAATCATAATAAATTACTCAAAAAAAAACTGAATAGTAATAATTACAGTAATGAGAATATTTAATATTTTACATATTCATTAAAAAAAACAAAAAAAATTAAGAAGAATTAGTAATTTAACTTAATTATATTTTTGTTGTCACGTGAAAGAAATATAATAAAGTAAAAGAATTCATTTTTATTTCTTTAATGAATATCTGTAATTGGCCCTAATGGGTTAAGGCCTCAAAATGTAGCTTAAAACCTTCCTTCAAATAACACGAATATATCCTGAAAATTTGAAATCAATCGGTGAGTTGGTTCTCTCCTGATGCTGTTGCAATCAAACAAATATTTGCATTTCTAAATTAATAATTATTAATCAATTACAATTGATCTGATTTTGATTCAACATAATTAGCATATTTTTTCACACCAAATTTAAGAATGTTATCTTCCTTTTCAAATTTTAAACTTTATATATTTAAACTTAGTATATTTATTTTAATTATAATATATTATATTATTACTTTAATTATTATATTTACTTTAGTATAGGTACTTTATATATTTAAACTTTAATTATCATTAGTATTAGTATAAATGACATAAACAGTTTTTTTTTAGAGAAGTCCCATAGTCCCACTTAATTTAAAAAAAAAATCTTTTATCAGTTTTAAGAGTTTATCTGTTTTTCAAATTGAGGATGTTTCCATAAATGTTATACTAAGTACCTGTCAATCAGAGAAAATAAATGATAGGCAACAAAAAACAAATAAACGAAATGATCGATTCCAATTTAGGGAACAATATTGTCCAACAATATTAGAGGAGTAATGAACAAGAAGATAATAATATTTTGCAATTTATTAAAGATCGGACATGTATCCCTAAGTGTATACGTTGTTCTTGTCTACAAGAAACAGAAATTAACTTAATTAAAGTTTAGGGTTTAATTAAATTAAACATAAATTCCGGAATAATTAAAATAAAACAGAAATTAAACTAGAAAATCCAAAAATAATACGATTCTAAATTATAATTTTCAGTTAATATTAAATAATCAGATGTTTCACGAAATCTATTATATGTACAGATACGTAACTTTTTGCCTATTGGTAACTTAATTAACTTAAATGCATATTGGTAAATAAAAATATATTTAAAACACTAGAATTAAAAAAAAAAAATTAAATTTAAAAACGAATTTTATTAAAACCTTACAACTAATATCACAAAAGATAAAATTAAAATGTAAAAAACTAAAAACTAAAACTAGATTAAAATAAAATAGAATAAAATAAAACTTAAGCAAAAATCACAGTAAGATATTTTAAAACTTAAAATTAATACACGGTAAAACTTACAACTAATTCACAGATAAAATAACAACTTAAATTAAAATTAAAAGTGTTAAACACAAGTTAAAACTAATATCACAGATAACATGAAAACTTAAAATTAATACATGATAAATCTTTAAACTAATACCACAGTCCCAAGTTTTTTAAAAATCTTTAAGGGTTGTAAAAGGCCCCTCAATGATAATCAAAAAAAGGCTATGTAAAGTTAAAAATCCGAAAGGGCTGTAAAAGATCTCTTACCGGATAACAAAGAAAAAATATATATATGTCTTAAATTTTATTAAAAATATTTATGCTTCGCAAAAATCTGAGAACCCTATTTATTTTTAAAATATCATTTTTTTAAATATGGCGAATATTGTCAGGTAATTTAAATTTGTGACGTAAGGCCGCATAACATATACATCTATCAAGATAATGACGAATTGTTAAGCGGCAGTCGCATCTTACGCACAAAGGTGGATTCTCTCCTGACATAAGGAGAAGCTCTCGTATGCCCTATCCGCAATAGACAGAGGACCACTTCCTCACGACGAATTTTTCTGCGTGAAGAATCCCATATCAACACAGACTCTTTAATATGCCTCAGTTTGTTATCAAATGTAGCAATCCAGTCATCTTGCCACTTGGCGCGAAGAGTGAGTTTTATATGGTTTATAAAGTCGTATATAGCAACACGGGTGGTAAAAGGTGGTTGACCACATGGGTCCTTAGCTGTGGAATCTGCACGTTTATTTCCTGGAATCCCAACATGGCTGCGAATTTTATTCACTGATAACTTATTTTTTTCATATCTTTGTTATTATTGAATAATTATTTATTGCGAGAGTTTTTTTTTTATAATCCCGAGTTAATAATTTATTAATAAATAATATATTTGTATTAAAAAATCTAAAATATTGAATTTTAAAAAAAGAAAAAGAAGATGAAGTCTGATTCGAACTGTGCCTCCCCTTGTAAGGTTCAAATATTTCATTAATTAAATTTTTCTTTCGCTATAATTCTGGAACCAATGAAAATAAGTATCACTAATAATATATCGGTGAAAAGTTCTTTCAATGAGGGCCTATTACTACAGCTAAGAAAAAGTCCAAAATTCAAATTTTTTTTTTTTTGATTTTGGGTTTTTTTGGACACTTTTGTTTCAGTCGTTTGCAATCAAAACTGTAACTAAAAGCAAGAATTTTCATTACGAATTTAGCTACGCTACTAGGCCACACGGATGTAAACAGATCAATATGGTGGTTACAGAACGGGCGGCGCGGCCAGTAAAATGTGACGAAACAATTATTCTGCTTCGTAAATATAAACTGAAGCGATGAAAATGGATTAGGATTAAAGTTACGTTATTTCCATTTTTTAATTCAATAACTTTTATCTTTTGTTTGTTGACCAGTTAAGGAATTAATTACTTCCCACTCCTTTTTAGAATTTCCTTTACATCTTTCAAACATGTTATCATAGTGTTTTTGTTTAGCCAATGTAATCTTAATTTTAAGTTTATTCCTATATGTTTTATAATGTTTAATTAAATGTAAATTATTAGGTTGCGCTATTGTTTTTTGTTTTGTATATTTACAGATTTAGTTTTTAATATTATTAAATATTAATAAGTCATTAAATATATTACATTATATTTTTTATATATATAAATATTTTATTTTATATTATTTACAGATCTTTCTTGTAAACTGATTAAATCCTTTTTAATTCTTAATTTATAATTTAATTTATACTAAATAGTAGATAATGAATTCAATAAATGAATGAATGTAAAGAAAAAACAACAGAACGAATAAATATGAAATATACGTAAATGCTATAAGTTTAAAAAACTAATTATAAAGATTTAGCAGTTAACAAAGCGAGGGATATTAGTCAATAAATAGGCATCTTATTCATCTAAGCTCATCATGCAGAATAATTAACACAGAAACGATGAAAAACTATTAGAGAATTTTTATTAGTTTACATTATAAAGAAATCAATTTTCTGTAAAGCCGAAAACTGTGCCTATGCACTCAGTACAGTAAATATATTAATAACACTTCATGAACAATTCCAAAAAAAAAGTTCATCATATTTTTCCAGATCGGAATGAAAGGTGCTTCTCAATAAAAGAGATTTTTAATTTAAAAGATTCCTTCTATCTACACCTTTACTAACAATACTTTTACTTGTAAAAATAAAATAAAAGCAATATCTAATTTAAAAAAATTTTTAATCAACATTTTTTAATATTAAAAAATTAATCTGTTTGTGTTTTTACAGGCTTTTCGAAGAATTCACTATTGCTCTCGGTCGCACAGTGGTATTAGGGAGTGAAATTGAACTTTCTTTTTAGTATATATATATATATATATATATATATATACATATATACATACTGCTTGTATATATATATATATATACTAGCAACCCCATCAGAGATTCGCCTGCACTCTATGGTTACTGCATTTCCCGTCGTATTTAGGGGATGTTTAGTCAATCACGGTTTCTTCGGCCTTATCGTCTAACCAAGGGGTTGTGCCCCCTGAATCGCCTTGTGTTCATTAAACTCAAGCTTGTGAGATTAATAATTACAAATAAAAATTAAAGCCAGTTCAATTTATAAAAACTATCGGTAATTATAATTTCTTCAGAGCGATAATTTGATCAATATATGATCCTCTGATTGCTTTTTAGATTTCACATCGGGGTTTCGCTCACGGAATACATAATCAAAATTACAAACATAAATTATAATCACTACGTTACCTATCTTACAAAGATTGACTAAATAGCTGTAGCATAAAACGGCAAAAATGAAAAGGAAAAAAAAAATTTTTTACCCCTTAAAATATTAAAATTAAAAAAACCAAAAGGGTTTTAAGATATTTATCCGAAAAGTATTTGTAAGCCAAATTTAAGTGAATAGTATAATCGTTTAGTTTAATCTAAAATGGCAAAAATTTGGAATCACTGTTCAAAACTATTACCTTTCTTCATCCATTTTCAAGTATAATTTCAATAAATCTAGAAATTAGTTTTTAGATATTCACATGAAGATTACACACCAAAACTCAAATGATTTTTTTTTTTTCATTTGTTATTGAAAAGTTCCAGAAATAGTAAATTTCATCGTTACTCTATTTTAACCCTTTAAACCGGAATTTCAAAATATCCTTCTAAATAAGTACTTAAACCATAAGAAAAACGTGAATATACATTTTAATCAATTTATTATCGTAGAATTGGTGTACACAGAATATGATTCACTCACGATCTGTTCTTTTACATACATCTAATATAAGTCATCATCTAAATTTTGGGGTTCGAAAAATCTCCAAAACTACTATACCAATTTTACTGATGTTTAGATATGCTGAAGTTGTATATCAAAAACAATTTGACTTTGTATCGGTCTATTTTTCTCACCCCAAATCAAAGTGATAAGTAAATTTTAACTTAATACATATGTGTCGAGTCTACTCGTGAATTATTATTTATTTCATTAAATTACGGTTACAGTAATTTAATTTTCTTATAACTAGAAAATATATTTTATATGTTTTTTTTTTTAAATTATACCTCTTTTAGTTTTGTCATTTAATTTATGTTTTATACAGAATGATTCAGGAAGAAACGGAGAAACTTTGGGAGGTAAATTTAAATAAGAAAAAAAGTTCATATAAACGTAGATCCGGAATCGCTTCGTTAGCGAGTTACAGCTGGCGAAATATTTCGCCCGGATTTCAGTTCCCCCGTTAAAAGAAGCCATCTTGAAATTTGCAGGCCGTTAATTAAGGTGTAAAATTCATTAATTTTATGTATAATTAACTGAAAAATCGAATAAAACAGATTGAAATACGCAATAATCGGTCTCAAAAAATATGTTTCATTTAGGTTTGAAGAGCATTAACTTTGTTAAATAGGTAATAAACACGTAAACTTTTTAAACAAAACTGGTAGAAAATTTAATTCTGAAGAGAATGATGTAAAATAGGCCAATAACAAAACAAATACAAACTTAGCAGAAAATAGTTTTTATTACACACACAAAAAAAAAGAAATGTAAACAAAAATTTGAAATCTCGCAGTAAGTTCTTGTAATACTTGGTAACACAATCAGAAAACAAAGCAAATACAAAACTTCAATAACAGAGATAAAACTGAAGAGATAATACAAAAATTACAATTACTGGTGTATTACAAAAACTGTTAAAAATGCCCTCCATCACAGTTTATACAACATTGCACTCTTAATTAAAATTGCTTCAATGGCATTTTGTATTTTATCACGTATGTTCTGAATAAGTTCAGTAGCGTTATGAATTCTGATCAGTAACTCTTCCCTTGTATTAACTTTTTCTACGATAAGTATTATCTATTTTACATGATTCCCTTCAGAATTAAATTCTCTAGAAGTTTTGTTTAAAAAATTTACTTATTTATTGCCCATTTAACAAATTTAATGAACTTCAAACATTAAAGAAAGACGTTTTTCGAGACCGATTTTTGCGTTTTCGTCAGATATCGTAAAAATTACTGTAGTTACAGGTCTGGGACCTGTTTTATTCAATTTTTATAAAATTTACTAAATTTCCCGCCTTAATTAAAGGCTTACAAATTTCAGTATGGCTTCATTTTAATGGTAGGACTGAATTCCGAGCAAAATCTTCCGCCAGCTGTAACTCGCTAACGAAGCGATTCCGGACCTATGTTCAAATGAATTTTTTTTCTTATTTTTGGATGTAAATTCACCTCCCAAAGATTTTCCGTTTCTTTCTGAATCACTCTGTATATTTCTTGCGCAAAAAATTATACAAAACAAAATGATCAAAAGTCGTCTTAAAAAGTAAAACTAATTATATAAAGATGTAAAAATAAAATATTGCAGAAAAATAAGAATTCCTTTATTTTTTTACATTACGGAGGAAATTGTTATTTTATCAATTGGCACAAACAAAACATATCCAGTTAAAAATGATCGAAAACGTTTGCATATATCACATTTTCATTCCATCTGTACTCAAAAATTGTAATTAAATTTTTTTTAATTCTTAATGAATTTTGTTTTTTTTTTTTTAATATTAAGTGAAAGTTACAAAGTATTACGAAAGAAATTATTTTTAATTCGCACAATTTTTAATTTTCTAGTTTAAATTATATTTTATTGTTAATTTATAGATCTACTTTTTTCAAATAAATCTTACTATTTCTGTTTAATTTTATCCACGTTAAAATTAACTACAGAATAACTAAAAAATATACCTCATAAGAACAATAATACATGCCCGATCTTTAATAAATTGCAAAAAATTCTTTTCTTTTAGTTCATTACTTCTCTGATAATTGTCAGCAAATATTTTCTCTAAATGGGAGTTGATCGTCATTTTATTTGTTTATTTTTTGTTGTCAATCATTTGATCGTTGTTTGATTTAATATAATTTTATTGATTAATTGTTGTAAAAATTCTCTAGTTTTCAATTTTTTCCCTCTTCAATCGTATACATCCCCCGATTCTATTTCTCGTTGTTTAATGCGCATGTGTTACGTTGGTTGGTACAATGTTTTGAAGCAAATCATATATAAGGTGTAGAAAATAAATTTTCGGATAGTTTGTAGAACGTCAGCTACATCGTTCAGACAGGTAAATATTAATTAATATAAATTATATCTTGTAGATAATATACAACTCTAGGATAAGCAATTCCAGCATAACAAATTTTCCATTATTCAAAATACTGTTTGAAAATAACGTATATTTTATATCTAATTTAGGCTATATTAATGTTATCAAGCTTGGCTCGTTGGTGTGAATATAATGATTAAATAATTAAACTCACTTACCAACAATTTCATATATTTATTCAAGCACTTTCAGAACTAAACTATTTCACCATCACGAACTGAAAATGTTTTTTTTTTAATTTTATAAAACTAAAACTTGTAAAATGTTTTTAAAATTCGTTCGTTTTATAAAATAAAAACTTGTTGTGTAAAATATTATGTAATTAAATAACGGTGGACATCATGTGTTTAAAAGTTTGTCGATTTATGTCCTGTCCATGTAAATATTTTCATCGTTATTTAAAATCTGAAATGGAACGGTATGGTGAACTCCCTCGATAGTTATTAGTAGCTGTTTATACAATATATCATTATCAAAACTTATTAGTTCGTTCATTAATTTATCATTATTAAAATATATATATGGTACATTACTAAATTATTATTATTATTAGTTTGTATATTATTTGAAAAATCGAGTATTTCAATAAAAAGTTTTGGATTATAATTATGGTTGTTTTTTAAAATACGTTTTTCAAAAATTAAATTTTTCTGTTTGGCCTTTTTTTATACAATTCATATGTTCTTGTATTCAAATATAGAATGAACGATCGGTAAAATATAAATGCTTTTAAAAACATTTCATACGTTTTAATTTTATAAAATTAAAAAACATATTTTAAGATCCGAAAGAGCTTGAATAAATACATAAAATTGTTGGTAAGTAGGTTTAATTATTTAATTATTGGTTTATATATTTAATTGATTTGATATAACTACAAATATATATAAATGGGAAATTAAAAATCTTATAATTTATTTAAATAAACAAAAAATCATTGATATCTTTTCTCTATAAAATACCGGTAAAAAATTCACAAATTTATATTAGTGATTCAGTTCTATCAATAATCAACATTCTTTTACTTTGTAGTAAATCATTAAGCCTAATAGCAGTGCGAAATACATACGTACACATATAAGTTTTTCTGGTCTAAATGAATTAATCGACCCTGAAACAATTATTTTAAAAAAAACCGATCCCCAGTTTTTGATACGATCAACATAATTTTCAATGTAATATTCTAGTTATATTCTCCAGGTAAGTAAAAATAACAACAAATAAATATCTAAAAAATTTGTAATCGGTATATATTTATACATATATTTTTACAAATTCATTTCACAAGTGATTTACATTATCATGTTCATTTTATTTTCCCAATAAAAAATTATTACGTTTTCTAAAATAAAAGACTGAACTTGTTTTATTTTATAATAAATTATTAAGCATTGCCCGTTGGTACGGATATATAATGATAAATAAATCCACTTACCAACAATTTTATATTTAATTCTAACGCTTTCGGAATTAACTATTCCATCTTCAGGAACTTAAAAACTAAAATTTAAAAAATTATTTTAAATACTGGTCGATCACGTTTTTATAAATTTAAAATCATGTCTCGACATTACGTCCTGTCATTGTAAATGTCTCCACTGTTATGATAAATTTTAAACGGTATGGTCAACTCTCCCTTTAGTTATAATTTTTTGTACAATACATCAATAATAATTTATTTATCAGTTATAATAATTTAGAAAAGTACCATATATATTTTAATAGTGATAAATTGATGAACGAGCATATAAATTTGATAATGATATATTGTACAAACAGGTACTAAATCATAACCAAAGAGAGACCGCCGGCCTCCGTAGGGCCAGTGGTAGTGTCTCGGCCTTTAATCCGGATGTCCCGGTTTCGAATCCCGGTCAGTTATGGCATTTTCACACACGCTAAAATTCATTCATCTCAATCCTCTGAAGATATACCGTAACGGTGGTTCCGAGGTTAAACAAAAAAAAAAAAAAAACTAGAGGGACCATACCGCTCCAATTAAAATTTTTATCATAAAGGTGAGGATATTTACAAAGATAGGAAGTATGTCGACGTGATTTTAAACTTATGAGCACTACCAATATAATATTAAACAATATTTACACGATCTTTTATTTTTAAAAAAACTTTAGTTTTAAGATCCTGAAGGTGGAATAGTATTATTTTATTTTTATTTTTTAATTTAATTTACATAACTATTTATCAGATCTAAGTCTGTCGACGGATATACTACACTTAATGAAATACATGTTTGTGTTGGTTAATACAATAACCAACTTGTAAACAATTGTTATAAAAATTTAATTATTACAAACTTAATAACAAATGAAATTTAGTACAGCATGTAAACTTATGTTCTGCAGCTTAACAACTATACTACAACTAACAACTAAGTCTATATTTATCTTTATTTAATTAAAAATAATTAACTAATAAACAAAGCATAACAGTGTTAAAAATAGATCACATTAGAATAATACTTAAAACATTTTAATTTTTTGGACTGTCAGTATGTGCTTAATATACATCCTGTAATATTTCTTTAGTTATTATTACGATATATTTAACGCCCAATCGATAAGAAGTTTTTAAATCATTTTTTGTCATATTTTCATTAAAATAATCCGGTAAAGCATTGATTGAGTAATGCGGGGGGACCATGTATTTTTTTAAGCGTTTACCATATGTTATTATATCTATGTGTAATATAATTAGACGCTCTTAAATTGTAACCACTATCTACATTTAATCTATACTTGCTATT
>JAAAKQ030240261.1:0-11118 GCA_010016005.3 Zanna intricata | reverse complement strand
ATGAGGATGATGTGTATGAATGTGAATGAAGTGTAGTCTTGTACAATCTCAGGTCGACCACTCCTGAGAAGTGTTGTCGGAAAAAATTATACTACATATGAAAATGTCACTCACACCATCTTTAATTAGTTTACGTATATTAAAGAGCAATGTTTGTCAACCATGCTTTATTTTTGTCAGTGGAAGTTTTTAATATTTACCTCTTGTTTTTAAAATCACGTACACTCGACTCATTTAAAAATTTATTTAAATATATTTTGACCCACTTACCAAATCTCTTATACTAGAAGTTTCTACAACTTTCCTTTTTGTCAGGTTACTTCAAAAAGCACTTTAATTACAAAATGTTATCTAACCACTAAATTTTCAGAATGATCCCAAATTTTTAAAGTTTCTTTTACAACAGTAACTGATCTGTTCTTAGTGTCATTATTGTTCAAGGTTCAAAATACGTAAATACATATATGAAAAGTAGTTCTATCTGGGATGTTAGGATGAAAAGTAGTTTTGGCACTGCTGATAATACGCTGGAGGGGATAGTGTACTGTGGATAGGACTTTTTAGATAACAAGAAATCAGTCGTCCAGCCATCGGGCCAGCAATCCAACAGCTAGCTCGTCAACTGAGCTTTGTAAACTTCTGAGTAATACATTTTTATGAATGAAATGTTACACAAATATCATTTGAATTTTTCAGTAGAATCAAGTCAACAGTGATGAATAAAAAAATACCATTAAAGTAAAACGATGCTATCATCTCGATCAGGCATGGTATTTTTACGCGCTAAAAAAATTGTCATTCATCTCATACTCGGAAGAGTACCTAACGATAGTCGTAGAGGTTAAAAACAAAAATATTAGACTGATAGTAATGTATAGTCATCACATTAAATAAAGTCGAATTAAATGGTAGTAATTTAATTATATGATAAAAAGAAACTAAGCGGACTTTTTTATTTTTCCATTTATTCGTTACTACCCAATATTCATAGTGTTTTCTTTGAGCACTGATGTAAGAGTCAACTGGTTTCTTCATGATCGATGCAGCTTTCCCTGTTTTTTATTACCAGTTGCTGCATTGATGTTATTGCTCCTGCCTTCAGTGTATTATTTCAATCGATTTGAAATGTGTGGGCAGTTTTTGATAAAGTATAATTTGAATAATAATTTCAGACAGTAAACCGTGTTCTGAGGTAGGTCTCTAGGCAGAATTTCCCCTATTAAATCACGTAAGCGCTAAAGAAATAAAGCTAAAAATATCCGTATTGTTAACGTGGATCTAGTAGATGTCATTATAAAAATAAAAAGAAGAGGCCAAGGAAAAGGAATGAAAAGGATAAAGGACGAATTATTTCATAAACGATTGATGGTATTATCAAAACATGAAAAAGAGAAATCAAACCTATCACAAAGAATGTTGTTAGGCTGTATTAGGAAGTGAGTAGCCAGTTGCCTATAATTCGTATAATGAGCAAAACGCATTACTGGTTATAGATATTTCTTTAATAAGCTCATACATAATCTGCAACAAATGAATTTTCCTTCATGCGCATCCTTAACGTATACTTTTTTTCTTTTATCCTTTACTTCCTTGGGGCCGGATCTCCAACAGAGAATCAGGGGGAATTATCCACGATCTTGTATTCAAATCTGTAAAAAGTAACTACCTTTACTAGAATTTGAACCTTAGAACTCTCGACTACGAAATCAGCTGATTTGCGATGTCGCGTTAACCACTAGACCATCCTCTGGGTCACGTTACATTATGAGAGAGGTCTCTAAAGTAAAGAATGTTTCATTGTAAACACAAATATTTGAAAACTTTACAAATATTTTTTATTTCTCTTAAACTGCATATCTTATACTACTTTTCTATATAATCGCCACATGAAATAAGATATTTATCGTAGCGATACAACAGCTTCAATATACTCTCATCGTACACTTCTTCCGCCAGTCTATTTAGCAACTCATTAACAGCATTTTTAAGTTCATCATTGCCCATTAATCGCTTACTGCTCAAAAATTCTTTCAATTTCCCGTACAAATAGAAATCAAAAGGAGCTAAAACCTATTAGCTCTATTAGACTATATGATAAGCTCTATTAGACTATAAATAAGATATTTATCGTAGCGATACAACAGCTTCAATATACTCTCATCGTACACTTCTTCCGCCAGTCTATTTAGCAACTCATTAACAGCATTTTTAAGTTCATCATTGCCCATTAATCGCTTACTGCTCAAAAATTCTTTCAATTTCCCGTACAAATAGAAATCAAAAGGAGCTAAAACCTATTAGCTCTATTAGACTATATGGTGGATGATTGTAAATTTCCCATGCAAATATTCTTAGTAATCACGTGCCGGACCCGCAACATGTAGATGTGCATTACTATGTAGCAGGGCGATGCCATCCGTCAGTCGCATACGTCGCCGAATTTGAATGGCTTGCCGTAACTTACGTAGAGTTTTGCAGTAGGCTTCTGCATTTATAGTCGTTCTACGCGACATGAAATCAATCAGCCAGTGTGCAAAACCGACCGCAAAAGATTGTGGCCATCAGTTTACGTCCAAATGGCTGTGACTTGACCTTTGTTGATCTGGTTTATGATTGAGAATAACGCCCATTCACTTCACTGTAGTTTTCTTTCCAGAGTGTAATAAGAAATCCATGTTTCATCGCCGGTTACAATTGAATTAAGGGACTCATCACCTTTTACTGTGTAGCGCATAAAAAATTTCAAAACGGATCCCATTCGAAATTTTTTGTGACGTTCCGGTAAGACGTGCGGCACACAAACCTTTATGAAACTTAAATGATCATGGACAATGCGATCGATAACAGCTATTGAAAAATCAGGGAAAAAAAGGGCTAGGTGGAAATCGATAGCGACGATCTTTTCTAATTTCATCATCGACGGGTTTCAACTAATACTCGGTGATTATCGAGGGCCTCTCCGAACGTTATTCATCGTGCATATTAATTCTGTTATTTCTAAATCTTTCATACCAATTTAGGACGTTTATTTCATTGTGACAATGAATTTCAGCCGGCTTAATTTTGATGGTTTAAAAAACGTACGACTCCACTTGTTTCACAGTCGGCGGCCATATCAATTTTCCTATTCGTTTTAAAACGTAATAACTCACACGGAATCAATGATTCTACAACGCAAAAACTTATAAATCGCAATGCAGTGTGTACATTTCCAGCATGGCCATGAGCTACACAGGTTCGCCAAACTTAAGGAGAGAAATTTCCCAGCGGTCTTTACTTTAGAGATATCCCTCTTGTAATCGTTTTAATTTTACACGCACTAAAACTTAGTGAACTTTGTTTAAAAAATTAAATATCTTGTTACTTTAACATTATAATTTAAAATAAAACATATGATATTTTACTATCGTTTAGAGATGCTATTCACTATGGAAGAAAAATTCTGTTCTTGAAGGAGTAGGCCTCACACTATCTGTTGCAGCTTCAACAGACATGTTCCCATCATCTTATAGGACATATTTTCCTGTAACCATCATGTAGATGATAATAATCTAAAACAATCTTTGATAATCAATTAAAATATGTCTTTTTTCTAATTTTTAATACCATTATTGACGATATTCCATAATTTTTTTAATAAAAGATTGTTAATATAAATCAATTTCTTATTTATATTTTAATTACCTTTAAACGGGATGTAGAAAAATCAGTTTTTTTGGACAAAGTATATTGTTTATCTTAGAGAAACAACAGAAGAATAAAAAATTTTAATCGTATTTCAAGTAAATCGGTGAAAATAATTTCAAACTATAATTTATTAAAAATGGTAAAGAAAACGTAAAAGGTTCTTTATATTAAATCAAAGTATTTGTGTTTAGTTATATAGTTTCATTGTATGGTTTAGTAGGGATGGATATTGTTTTCTTTTAAAAGAATTGGTTGTTCTTTTTAACAAAGAATTGACTTAGAAAAAATAAATAAGATGGATGAGGTAAATAAGTATTTTATTTTTAATTAGTAACTTGACGAATCGTAAATAAAGGTCTTTTGTAGCAAAATCTTATGGTAAAATAAGTTATGGAAGTATTTATCACTAAAATTAACTTTTCAATACCGAAAAATAAAGAAAATATTATTATACTCGCACTACTGTTTACTACCAAATAATACATAAAAAATATTATGATGTAAAAGATGGTAATGAAGAACGAAAATTAATTGTTGCTATATAATTGTTATGCCAAGTAAGAAAGTGTACTTTTTTTTAATAAAATATTGCTCGTATCGTTAAATTAAATTATCTTTGAATGAATTTTTAAATATTTATTGAGATAGTTGTTGAATTTTAGAAGGTACATTCATATTGCAGTGTGGATACTTGTAATCAAAAAATCCCTTTCGGCACGTCGGAAAGCAGAAGTAGATTTCATCGGTGCTAAGTAGGGGATAAAAAAGATTTTCACGTTACGTTAAAATTAAGAAAAGCTACTCAATACGACAGTGGTTGCAAGTGCAAAAAAGGTTTTTCATGTTTAGCATAAGACGACCCCCATGTTCTTACAATTCCAGCAATATTTCTTTCATCCATTGCCGTAAGGGTTGGTCATATCAAAAATTGTTTCAAATAAAAGTTTTATATACACTTTAAAGAGTTAAAGAGGTTTAACTCTTTGTAGTTAAAGAGTTAACTATAAACGTAAAAGAGGTTTAAAACGACCACTTTAAACTGATTCGATACTGTAACTATTAAGGGAGGTATGATTTGTTTTTTCTTCGAAACCTCCATTTTTTTCTATGCCCTGGGCCGACTGTTGGTGATATCAAAAAACTTTACTTACATAAGTTTTATCTAGTTATCCAAAGAATAATAGGAACTTTAAAAAAAAAAATTAGATATTTTACTTAATAAAAAAGTTATAGAGATGTTTTATTTTTTCGAAAAAGCCCTCCATTTCATCCACCATGGTCCGATTTTGCCCATTAACGAACTCAACCGAGGTATATTATAGTCGTTATATTTTATGTATCTATTTGAAAGTAATTTGTGCAAAACTATGGCAGTTATGGTGTCCAAAAGAAAGTAAAAAAAATATATATATATATATAAATAAAGTTTTGAACTGACTGTGGTTTTGGGATTTGGGGGGATGTGAAACGCAAAGATATGTGGAAATTCTCCCGAAGTCGAATCATTGAACCCATTACAATAGATAACTTTCTTATAAAATCTATCTAAATGAGGTAATAATTTGTGTAAATATTTTGGTATATCTTTAATTGTGCTCCAAACTGGGAATTTAAATACCATTTTATATTTAAAAAAAAAAAAATAGATGTTACACTCACTGAGAAAAAAATGGTTAAAATTATTCCGCTAGAGATATTATACATAGTTGATTTGAAGGGAAACATTGTTTTTTTTTTTACTAAATGAAAAAAAAAAAATAGTCTAATTTGTTATCTGTTTTATTCCTGCCATTCCTCTTTTGATTTTCTTGCTCTAAAATCTCACATTTATATTTTAATTAACGATCTTGTACATATTACCCTTTCTGTATCGTGTGTCTGCTGAATGTAATGTCTGTAAATAAATATCAACTTTCCACCTCCGATATATTCCTCTTTTACCGATAGTTTATTGCACCATTCTTTTCACCCTGCATAGCATACAAATGATGTTAAATAGCTTTTGTAATATATTTCAGTACGTAAGTTATTTTCTACGTTCAGAGATTTCATGTTGTTTTACTTTAAATGTACATCAACCTTCTTTCTTTACTTGTTTTAAGGTATATACAACTTCTACAGTAAACATGTACAACGTTTTATTTTTACAATTTTTTTTTTTTTTTTTTTTTATTCAATCCTCCATGAAACGTATCATTTAACGGACATTTATAGCCTTGTAAAAACATAATCAAATTATCTTGATTTTTTTTTCTTTAAGTTATGATTAAATGTGTATAAAAATTACTGTTATTATTTGATTAAATAATATTATATCTAATTATTTGTTATAAAAATACTTTACTTTTTAAGCAAAACATTTGTAGCACATGAAATATGTCATACCTTATAGCGATTTGAACCTGGAATCATAGAAGTTGACTAACTACTTTCCGACAACATTTTTTATTGAAGCTTTTGAAACAGGTCAATATTTTTTAATTAGTAATTATTTTCCAAAATTTTAGTAAAGGTAAAATAAAATACCTCTCTCTTTTTCCGTTTAGCTTCTGGAACTACCGTAAGGTATTACTACAAAGGATGATATGTATGAATGTGAATGAAATGAAATCTTGATACCGACCACCAAATAACATCGGTATCTACATCTAATATTCAAATCCGTATAAGAGTAACTACCTTAACTAGAATTTAAACCTTAGAACCAGCCGATTTGTGATGTCACGTTAATCACTAGACTAGCCCGTTGTGAAAGTAAAATACCTACATTTGAAATAATTTATATAAAATACTACTGACATCGAATACAATAATTATTCAATAATTTATTAAAAAAAAAAAAAAAAGGTACCACGACATGTATCTATGTTGTGTAACATTGTTGCCAGTTTTTTATCTTATTTTTTTCATTTTACATAATTTCTTTTTTATATTTTACTAAGCAGAAGAGATTTACGCAAGTTTTATAGACGAATGAGTTACCAGTCCTAAATACGCGTAGAGTAGCTCATGATATAAGTGTACATTAATCAATACTTATCATTTGCGTAACAATATTTGAATATTTACATAAAATCTGGTGTATTAAAACAATTAAAATCGGTAATAACAGTAATAAATTATTTTTAATATTTTTATAATTACGATGAATGTAGTTGAAAAATTCTTAGAAATTTTCGGAATAACTTTTATAAAATAAACCGTAACAGAAATAAATTAATTAAGGGCAAATAAATCCTCTCAACAACATCCAGTTTCATCGGGAAAAGGGATTTTTTTTTATAGAGATACTAAATGAAAGAAGAGTGAACGGGGGGAGGGGGAGGGAAGGATTGAGTGAGAGAGGTTTAAATGTGGTCAACATGTAGAGGGCAATTATAACTGTTCCTGTTCACTCATCCTCATCAGGCTAAAACTTGACCAAACTGAATGAGACTTACTCTCTTGTTCAACCCTCTTGAATACACCCTCTATACTAAACCACCCACTCTAACTGTACCGACCAAAACCCGACTCAATTCAACCCGAGCACCCACACTCTTGACTTCCTCTTTGATGCGATGTTTCCGCAGTAAATTATTACGCACCGATAGATTTCTCTCCCTTTATCAATCTCTCCTTTTTCATTTATCTAACCATCTCGATCTCGTTTCCTTCTACACTAACAATTTATTCATTCAAATACACGTATCTAACTTTGGTGTTTTTTTTTTAAAGATGTACTCGTAACTAGCAAAACATGCCGGTTCTATCAGTCTGAATTATACGTTTTGTTGTTTCCTTTTTTTTTATTTATTTACATTTACAGTATTTCATAGGTCGTTTTAAATAATATAAAAACTTTTATTTAATATTACTTTATTGTTTTTATAAACTTAATAAATTGTATTGTTATAAATGTTGTATTGATTTATCGTTAAAAAATATTTTATAAGTTATAACACAAATTTAAATAAATAAATTGCTAATTTTTTAGTAGCAAATAAAGAAATTTTTTAGCTATATATGGAACTAGAAAAACAGTTTAACCGAGTTAAGTTAATTACTGTATATAGAAAAAATCATAACTCGTAGATTCATTTTTTTGAAGATTTGGATCTTCATAATTTTACAACGTTAATTCAGTATAAGGTATTTTTTCCTATTTATTTGTCAGAATGAGTAAAAGAAGCGGACACGAAATAATATATTTACCATAATTATCTAGGAAAAAACAATTTTATTAAACGGTGGTACCATTTTATTAAATGGTACACCTTTTTGCATGATTGGAATAACTGCTCTTTAACTATTAAATAGTCAAATGAATTATAAAAATACCATTACGTTAAATGAGATTAACATTAAACTGGGATTTTCAAGGTTGAAAACCATAATTATTGGGGTACAATTTTTATTATAATTTAAAATTAAATAATAATACTGATTACATTTTTTACTTCCTTATACAAAATATTGTAATCGCAAAATATTTCGGTTTTCAGATTACAACGAAAATATCCAGTTTGACTATCCCAGAATCCATTGGACTAGTGTCGGCGTGACGTCCGTACGTGCGCACGTATATTTTGCATAACTTAAAAACGATTAGTCGTAGAGTGTTGAAATTTTGGATTTAGGACTCCAAATCTAACTATTAGCAATACAATATTAAAATATGTATTGCCTATGTGAATTATACGGCTGAAATTCAATTTACTCTGATACTTAAAGGGAGAAAGCATATCACACAAAGTGATGGATGCTTCCATCTTATAGTTTTGATTCCCACTACTACATCCAAAAACTCGTTGACCTATGCCCTGTAATTGTCTGTCAGTTGCTATTGTTATGGAGTCGATTACGCCTTCTATTTCAACACAATGTGCAATGATTAAACTTTTATAGTGGAAAAAGTAAATGCTAGTGACATTCGCCATCGTCTATCACCTAAAAGCCATTTATGGTAATGAAACTGATCGATATGCTAAAATATATATATATATATAAAAATATACATTTTTTTCTTATCATAGTTATTTAAGTTTTTTCGAGTTCAGTATCCGGTTGAACAAAGACGTAATATATTTTTCATATCTTTTCATATTTAAATATAAAAGTATTAATCCCAGCTATTATCATTGTAAATGAAAAAAAAAGAAGATAATTAAGTTTTACTTATTTTCTGCATGATAAATGGATGGTTTAAATAAATTGAAAGACCTTGAGAAAGAAATTATATCTTTGTTTGCTGGTAAGGTGGATAATTTTCTTTTTTTTTAATTACTTTTCCATTAATATTTATATACTAACGAAAACCATATTTAAGAAATTTTAGTTTTTTAGTTTAAATTTATTATTAGGCTCGGTCTATTACGCATTGCATTTTAAGAGATGGATTATTAGTTGCCATTTCCCATCACCTTATTTATATTTTTCAAATTATTTACTTCTAATTAAAAGACAAATTCAAATTAGATTATTATACATAACTTTAAAAGTTAAATATTAACGAAAAGTTGATTAATAGCTATTATTAAATTGAAATCTATTAAATATTATTTAACATATGAAAGTGAAAGAATGTTGCTAAACATGTATATATAGAATCATCAAATAAAGATATACTGCTAAACATGTTAAAGAACTACGTAAAATTTTGATATTTTAAATAGTTCTTCCCTTGCCGTCCTCCGTGGCGCGAGTGGTAGCACCTCGGCCTTTCATCCGGAGGTCTCGGCTTCGAATTCCGGTCAGGCATGGCATTTTTCACACACGCTACAATTCATTCATCTCATCCCTCTGAAGATATACTTAATTGTTGTTCCGGAGGTTAAACAAAAAAGAAAAAGAAAGAAAAGTAGTTCTTCCCTTGTCAAGTATAAATATAGTTAAATCATTTCTCACAGAATATCAAGTTTCTATAAGAAATCAAGGTCGTACAAAAATTATTATTCCTAAACTGGTTTATTACGTTAAACTATAAAAAAAAAAAAATAAAACAGAATGAATAAGTATTAGCAAAAAATTAAAGCTTTAAATTTTAAATCGGATTTTATATATTTTTTGAATGTAATATCATGTTTTTATATCCTTCTAAAAATAACAGAAATTTGTTTTTGTTGTTTTTCACTTAGTACCTTAATAGTAATTGTAATTTTGTACAGAAAAACTTTATGAATGAAAACATTACTCGCAATCTTTTTCATTGTAAAAATTATAAAAATAACAAAGACTTCCAAAGTTTTGCGTAAATTTGGATATTTCAAAAAATATCTTATTTGTGAGTCACCTTTATATCTCATCAAACAATAAATAAAGATTGTATTTTTAATACTTAAATTAATTTTTTTTTCGTAAGGTATATTCAGCTTCAAAGTAACTAAATTTTTGTTTTACTTCCTTGTACGAAGTAAAGAAAGTATTGTGATGACGAAAAATTTCGATTTTTTAGATTTAAACAGAAATATCCGTTTTGACCATCCCTTAATCCATTTTGACTAGTTTTAACGTGACGTCTGTACGAACGTATATACATATCTCACATAATTAAAAAACGATTAGCCGTCAGATAATAAAATTTTGGATATAGGAGTGAAGTAACATCTAGTTATTAACCTACCCTTTTTATTGCAATCGTCTGAATCAAAAACCCCAAAATTTCAAAAAAAATTTAGATTTTAGATCTTTTTCTTAACTGCAGTAATAAGCCTTCATTGAGAGCTTTTCAATGGTATATAATTGTATTTATTTTCATTGTTTCCAAAGTTAGAGCCAAATAAAATTTCAATTAATGAAATATTTGGATCTTACAAGGGTACACATTGATTCAAATCAGATTTCATCTCCTTTATTTCATTTTTTTTTAAACTCTTTTTTAAATTTAAATATATTGATTTATTAATTATTATTAACCCTAGATTGTAAAATAAATTACATCAAATAATAATTCAATAATAACAATAAAAGAATATTACAAAAATTCAGAAGTTATTAATGAAATAAAATTTTATGGACTTTTAAAAATGTATATATATAATTTAATAGACATTATTACATATGTTTATATGTAATAGATTTGGTGAAACATCTGATTATTTAACATAAATTGAAAATAATAATTTAGAATCGTATTAGTTTTAGATTTTGTATAAGAAAGACTTGTGGTATCCAAATCAGATTTTTTTATTATATTTTTTACTCGACTCGATATTTTTTACTTGAGAATAATATATTTTAATACATAATAATTATTTCTTTTAGTGGCGAACTGTTTTTTTTTTTTTTTTAATTTCCTGAACCACCGTTAAAGTATATCTTCGGCCGGCCTCCGTGGCCGAGTGGTAGCGTCTCGGTCTTTAATCCGGAGGTCCCAGGTTCGAATCCCGGTCAGGCATGGCAATTTTTCACATACGCTACAATTCATTCATTTCATCCCTCTGAAGATATACT
>JAAAKQ030240239.1:0-11118 GCA_010016005.3 Zanna intricata | reverse complement strand
ACTTTTTCCTGTTCCCAAAACTGAAGAGACCTATGAAAGGACGAAGGTTTGCAACAATTGAGGAGATAAAGACTGCAGCACTGGAAAAGTTCAAGGCTATACCGAAAAGTGCTTATGAGAAGTGCTTCGAGGATTGGAAAGAGCGTTGGCACAAGTGTATTGTATCTGAGGAGGATTACTTTGAAGGGGACAACATGAATATTGATGAATAAATAGATAGTTTTTCCTAAAAATATAAAGTCACCTTACTTTTTGAACACACCTCGTACATGTTTCAGATGGCTGGCTAATGGAACGGTTGGTAAATTATGTCAAGTCGACAGAAATGAGGACGGTGATATTACAATAATTTAGACGGTATTTCAAAAAATCAGAAGAAAATTCAGAAATAAATGGAAAAACTATATGAAAAACCAGAACATAAATTCAAATGCTGTACCAATATTTACAAGAACAACTACAATACCACTCAATAACAATAAAACAATAAATGCAAGAAGAAAACATTTTCCTTTTGTAGCTGCATGTGCAATTACAATACATAAAACACAAGGAGGCACTTCGATGAAATTGTTTATGAATATGACAAAAGCCATTCTTTAGAATTAGTATTGGCTTTGTCAGGAGTTACTTCTATAGAAGGATTATATATTGTAACAAAAGATAATAATCTAATATTTTATCATGGAAGAAGAAATGCAACATCAGTAAAATCATTACAAGAGGAATTCAAAAGACTTACATTGAATCCACTTATAACAATCAGTAAAACGTTTGAGTGATTTCATTACACAAAGAAGAGGTTTATCTATATTTTTAATTAACTGTCAATGTTTACGAGCACACGTGCAAGATCTTAATGACTATTTTACACCAATCAAATGTACTAATATTTTCAAACTCATATAAACGATGAACAAGCTATAGATATTCCTAATTGTAACTGAATTGTCACTTTCAAAAGACCACAAGTTTCAGCTGTCAGAGTGGCTAATTATCACAATGCACAATACACTACGCATATCATGAATTCTCATATGGACATTCATGTAAAACATACATCAAATTTTGGCTTTAATGTATCTGAAATTGGAGAAATATGCATAGCTCATTGCAAAGATTTAAATGGACAAAAAATTTTGATGATAGTCATTTATATTTCACCAAGAAATACTGTTCAAGAAATTATAAAATTTTTACATACAAGTTTTCTAATATACACAGAAAGATCAAAATTACTAAATGATCATTTTCATGAACTACCTATAATTTTGAACTTCAATACAAATTTTGCTGAAGAATCATCACAGCCACTCATAGACTTTTTAAAAGAAAAATTAAACTTAACAATGTTTAATGATAGAAATATAAGTGCATCACGATATGTAACAACAGATGCAGTATTTACAAGACATTTGGATAAATTTCATTCAAGAGTATTTATTTCATATTTTAGTTATAAACCAATTGTATCATTTTTAGAAGAATCTGATAATGCAATTTTAGAAGAGATTCTAAAAAGAATTCTAAGAAATTTGTTAATAAATTAAGAAATTTTAGAAGATAATGACAATACAAATAATATAAACATTACAGAAATAGAATAATATAATGTAATAATATATTGTAAAAAATATTATTATTATATGTTGGAAACTTCCCAGTGGAAGACGTTAAGCATTTATGATTCATATTTCTTTCACCTGGCGTTCTTTTCTCTCCAAAATTCTTTCATTCTCTCAGAAAAGGCTTTTTTCCGTTCTTCAGACCATTTCGGACGATGTTGTTTTGGCTTCAGTGCTTCTGGTTTAATTCCCATTTATCTATTTTATTTCTGTATGTGTTTCTGTCTGTGATATCTTCTAGTGTAATTCCTGCGTGTCCTAAATCTTTTCGTGTTTCTGTGAGCTAGGGGATTGCAACTTTTAATGATGTTAAGTACGCGATTATTCTTTTGGTCAGTCGGTTTTCTGGTAACCTGCAAAGGTGTCCGAGGAATTTCATTTGTCTTTTCCTTATGTCAGTTTCAATGTTTGAATATGTTTCAACTATTATGTTTGATTGTAATCTGTATCCTTCTTCAGTTTGTCTCGGTCTTAATATTTTCCTTATGATTTTCCTTTCCTGTTTCAGTTTTCCTATTCAAGGTTAGTGTTTCACTGGCGTATAATACTGTGGGTTTAATAACTGTGTTATAATGACAAATTTTTGTTTGGCGTGAGAGGGATTTCTTATTGTAGAGATTTTGCACTAAACCTAGAGCATTCTTGACTCTTTGCAAACGGTTTAATTGGCTTGGTTTCTCAGAGCTGTTCGGCGTAATAAATTCTCCAAGGTATTTAAAGTGAGGGACTTTACTTATTACACCATATTTTGCGTTCAAATTTGGGATTTCTAGTCTGGAGCAGATGAATACTGTTTTTACAAATGAAATTTGTAATCCTACTTTTCCTGCACATTCTTTGAGTGTTTCTATTTATTTTATCGCAGTCTGTTCGTCTTCCACGAGGATTGCTAAATCATCTGCAAATGCTAGGTAGGGGATATTTTAATTTAATTTTGCAAATCCTAATGAAATCGGTTTCCAGTATTTTTGTTGTTTAAGTGTATCTTCCCACTCTTTCATGACTTTGTCCAATGTGATGTTAAATAACAGGGGGGAGAGTCCATCCCCTTGTCTTACTCCTGTGTTTTTATTTTGAAGGGTTCTGAGATTTCACCCAAAAATTTTATTTTAGATTTAGTTCCAGTTAATGTTTGTTCTATTAATCTTCGAGTTTTCTGAACTAGTCCTCTCTCTTCTAGGATCTGGAATAGGGATTGTCTGTCTATGGAGTCATAGGCTTTTTTGAAATCTACAAACGTGTTAATTATGGGTTTGCTTCTGTTGTTTTTAATTCTGATTATTGTTTTCAGGTTGAAGATCTGTTCCGGGCATGACCTGTTAGGTCTAAAACTTGCTTGATATTCTGATAGGTATGGTTCCTGCTGTTCCTGCGCTCTAGTTAGAAGGCAGGATGATAGGATTTTGTATGTGACTGGTAAAAGGGAAATTCCTCTGTAGTTGTTTACGTCTGTTCTATCATATTTTTTATGTAACGGATGAATTAGAGCAGTTTTCCAGTCTTCTAGGATCTTTCCTGTTTGCCAGATGTCTTGAATAATTTTTGTGATTTCCTTCACGGAGTTGGGTTCTAAATTCTTCAGGAGTTCAGCTATTATTCCATCTTTTCTTGAGGCTTTATTGTTTTTGAGTTTTTGAATATGGGATAAAATTTCATCTTGAGTTGGGGCAATGGAATCTTTCTCTGTGACACTTGGTGCGATTCTCGAGAATCTTTCTTTCGGTTCTGGGCAGTTTAAAAGTTTCTCAAAGTATTCTGCGAGTACCTGACAGTTTTCTTTGTCTGTAAAAGCTAGTTTACCATTTTGTTTCTTGAAGCAGAGATTCTGTAGAGTGTATCCTTTGATTTGTGAAGCAAATATCTTATAAAAATCATGTGTGTTGTAATTTTTAAAATTTGTTTCTATCACATCCAATTGGTTGTTGACATGTATCCTTTTAGTTTGTCTTATAATTTTGTTTGTCTGCCTTCGAATTTTTAGGAATTTCTCAAGAGTTTCTTCTGTTTTGTTTGCATTGTAGTCCTTAAACGCTTTCTTTCTGTTTTCTAGGGCTATTTCACATTCTTGATTCCACCATGGATGTTTAGGTTTTTTTGAAGGGGAATTTGCTCTTTGGCTGTTTGATTAATTTTAGATTGAAATTCCTGCCAATTTTCTGTGGGTTGTTCCTCCCATTTTTCCATGATTTTTGATCCTTCAATTTCTTGACATCAAATCTTAGGATTATCGATGGTTCCTTGGTGCATTTATGTCTAGGAGTAAATTTAATCTTGATTCTTGTCAGGTAGTGATCCGAGTCAATGTTTGCTCCTTTTCGTACCTGAACATCGTGTATTTCTTTTTGAAGAAATATTATTATACATTATTAAAATGTAAATGTTTTCTAATATTTATTTAGTAAAGAAAACCAATTTAATTTTTATTATCAGATTATTTAATTAACCATTAAACTATATTATAAATAGATTTCTTAAGTAGTCTATTAAGTCCTTTTAAATGAATAATCACATCAGAATCATCAATAGAATCAAATATAGTTATTAACCAATTATTGGTACTTATTGTTATAAGTTTTCACTTCTGTTGGCCAGTCCCGCAACTGGCTACTTTTTTCTTTTTATTACAACTAAGCCACTAATTAAAATTAATACTTAAGATTAAACCTTAATTTTTTATTTGCATCTTAAAGCATGATAGCCTATGGCAACACCCACCATCTCAAGCAATGATACAACTCAGAACCTAAGACCAAATAATTTATTTTTCATGGCTTAACAGTCATTTGAATTGTTTTATGCACATTTCTCAACATTTTTATTTTGTGATATACGCTTTGTCTTACATAATACATCTTCAATAATCAGTTGTGTAAATTCTTTCATATAACTTTGCAAGTGTTTTAAAGTTTTTATGTATCCTTCTACAGTCAAATTAACCAATTATATATGTTTTATCAAAAGACTGACAAACATCGTTCTTTTTCTAAAATTCTGGCCTAAAAAATTTCTTTTCTACAATACATGCTACAAGTTTTTGATTTCATGCCTTATTGATCAACTTAATTCCCATGAAGCATCAGAATTTAAAAACTGGCTAGTCTGCTTTTCTGGTTTTCTATCACCCATATTTGCTACCATAATTTTTTTACATATTTTCCAATTGCTCAATTTATACTTGATATTAGAATTCTCTTTCACAAAAAGAACTTTTCTGGAATATTTTGGGTTCTGGATAATTTTCCTACTTTATCAATCTTTTTTGTAATTTCATCATCTAAATAAAAAATACACTGAATCCTAGACTAATTTATCAATATTTTGTATTTCATTCTTCATTATCTTCTTTTGTCAGACTAAATAATTTCCATTCAATTCCTTTTATTCTCTTTCCTCTGGCTTACTTTCTAATCTTCTTTAGTAATGAGTTTGTACGTCAAACTAATTTCTAGATTCAACCAAAATAACAAATACAAACAGAATGTGAGATAACAATAAATAAATAATTAGTATAATTACAATCATAAGTAGGTTTATAAATATTTATGTCAATCATCCACTACACACACACTCACACTCACACTTGCACACATACATGCAAACACACACACACACACACACACACACACACACACACACACACACATGCACGCATGCATGCATGCCCACACACATGCACAATTGTAATTTTTTAAAAACACACTCTTACAATCATGGAACCAATGAAATTGGGAAATAAAGTTATCAGGAATTCCAATGACCATCCAGTTCACAAATTTCAAATGGAATTCTTGACGTGTTTTACTACATATTATTTTATAAGCCATAAAAAAGTAGTTAATTTAGTAATGTTGCTTTTCATAGATTATTTATTCATGATATTAATAGTTTTAGTTATAGTTGATAATACCTTACATTATTAAAATAATAATAAAAAATACTGCAATTTATAGCACCAAAAAAAAAAAATCATAGAACACACCATTCAGAGGTGAGAAAAATGTATTTTAAATCTTCTCACCAGAGGAACAGTCTGTCCTGCCTGACCTTAATTTGTGCTGCTACCAGATATTTTAGAATGCCCTTAAACTTTATGGCACACCAACTGTTCAATAAGCTGAAATTACGTAACTTTTTTATTATTAATTTACCACATAAGCTTGAAGCCTGTGCATGAGTATATGGAACAGAATTTTGTAGCATACAAAAATGCAAGTCTCACCAGGATTCAAACCTGAACCTTCCAGATGAAAGGCTGAAATACTAACAATCCGTCGGTGGGTGGTTTAAATTCAAAAAACTGAAAAATCCAAAAGGCTAGAACTCAGCAATATCAGGTTCTTAGTAAAGAAAAAATACTATATGAAAAAGAAGTAATCAATGTTAACAGAAATTGTAAACTTCATAAAATAGAATGTTAAACAATTTTTTTTTTAAATATATTCCCTTGCTATCATTACAAAAATATACTTCTTATCATAAAAAATACGTAATAAAACAAACCTTTAAGTCCAACACCATTCCTTTTTATTGATGTAATTGCGTATTCAAGATCAACATTGCTGTCACTTTTTGGGTCGATTTGAACAGTTTCAAAGTCAACTGGTACACCCCCATACCTAAATACAATTAAAAACATTAGTTATTTTTATTACCCGAGAAACTAGTCAAGGCTCAATCAAATGAGACTTTTTACCTACATGATTTAAAATGTTACAACCAGCTTTGCAAAAAGTATGCTTCAATACCTGAATGCTAGGAAAGAATAATAGAATAAAATATTATAAAATGATTGCATCAAAGTTCGGTAAATATTTAAAAAATAATCCCTTTATAAACAGACCATTTTATTATAAATATGAAAATTGGTTCTGTGTGATAAATAATATTAATGACTGTCAATTTAAACTTACATTAAGAGTTTAAAAAACACAAATTTTATTGCATCTTCGTATAGGGCAGCAGTATAAAAGAAATGGAGATCAGATTCTGCATATAAAAAAACACAGTGCACGACACAACACAATTAAGAAATAATCCGTCTTTTCCTTTCCTGGCTTCATAGCTCTAGAGCAGCATTTCTCCACCTGGGAGTCACAATGATATGAACGTTGGGGGCCACAAAATTAGCCTATAACTTTACATGTAAACAACAATGAAATTATTTTATGAGAAAAAAATTATTTATTATATACATTTATAAGTACACAAGTAAAGAAAATAAATTAATAAGATGGTTGCATTTGATTTTTCATTTTAAAGTTTCTTCATATGAGGATGTATGTCAGAAATACACAAAAGCAAATAATTGTTTTGATAGTCATCACAGAAACAAGTAATCAGAATAATGATGAAATAAGATTGGCATATTCAGAAGAAAAACAATTTTCCTGAATCGAGTATTTCAACTGTGCAGTTTATATTACAGTAATCTTCCAAATCAAGACCATGATACTAGAAGCAGAGAACAGCCAGTAGGGATAATTTGAAATTGTTTAAAAAGAAAAATCAATCTGGCGACTCATCTCTCATTTTTTGTTTGAGAAATAAATATTAAAAAAAATGATTTAATAAAAATGTAATTACATAAATGGAAAGAGCTTAGAAATTATATTTTCTAGTGAGGTAGATTCTGAGTTTTTGCAAATTTTAAATGTAAACACATGTATGTGACTTAGCACTTCCTAATCCTGAATGATAAATAATATCCTGTGTTAGCTATTTATATTATTACATTATTCCGGTAATTTATTTTATTGTATTATTTTCTGTAATACTGTCATGTTTGTTATTACTCACCTGCAATTTTTAGAATATATGAATAAAATAAATGAAATAACTTATGATACATATAACCCATGTATTCAGGTACTCATGTTACAAATAATATGGGCTTTTGTAGATTGTATCAAGAAGTACTTTTGCAAAATTTTTTTAAAAAATGATGTTTAGTTTTTATCCGATTTTAATTTTAATTCGACGAATTGAAGGGGTATGTTGATTTACTCACTATGAAGCATTTCCAAATGTTGTTTACAAAATTTTTGAGAAAATGACACAGAGGAGCCTTTCTTCTCATTTACTTCAGTACTGGTAAATCCAAAATCTAAGTATTCTTGTAAATATTTTCTTGATTTTATTTTCAGAACCTCACTCATCTGTGCACATATTGATGTTTCACTATTATCTAATGCTTGCTTACACCCCCTTAAAAATTTATCCATGATTCTGTATAAATCTACAGTCATGAGTATTTAATACCATGAATTGCAATAACACACAAATTGCAACATACGCTTTCTTGGTAGATTCAAGAGTGATAGAAGAATCTACTCAACTGAGCGAGACTGGCTAGAATTGAGCGAGGTGCAGCATTTATACACAATTGAGCAGATAATCTTGCAGACATTCCATTATGTTCAAGACAAATCAGAACTTCTCACGAAGACATAATAATAGTTATATTTAAGTTAGAAGATGTGGCTACAGTTGTTAATGAAGTAGGAAGATCTTCAAACTCCCTCTAGCTTCAGGGCTACTGTTTACACATTAGGAATAAGAATACCTTATTGCATACACATTACATAAATTTATTTCATTAGTTTATGTTATTTTAAACAAGATACAAACACTTTACATAGCACTGTCCAAGTAAAGATATTTTAAAGCCAGAGATTAATTCAGTTGATAAAAACCAGTCCTGATAATACCAATAAACTACTATAATCTCCCAAAGATCTGGTAGTCCCTCAGAAAGTCAATAATCACATCCCCTTTCCATTATTCTTAATCCTACTTTCCTACTTGAAAGACTAACTCTGCTATATTTATGATATCATATTGTGGCTGTTTAACAGTCGATCAAATAGCTACTTCTTCAGTCAATCTCTATAGATTGATTTATCTAGTCTGGATGAATATAAACTGGACACAAGTTTTGTTGTTTTCAATTATCCATTCATTTTTTCCAAATTAAAAAAATAATAATTTTACAATTATCTTTTAAAGTATCCAAGTACCAATAAGTTTAATGTAAGGTCAAGTTAATATCTTTAAAGATAACCATACCCATTGTTTTTTTTGTATTCAGTCATTTGACTAGTTTGATGCAGATCTCCAAGATTCTCTATCTAGTGCCAGTCGTTTCATTTCGGTATACCTTCTACATCCTACATCCCTTAACAATTTATTTTACATATTCCAACCATTGCGTGCCTGCATAATTTTTTCCATCTACCTACCTGTCCCTCCAATATCAAAGCGTGGCACGAGTGGTAGCGTCTCGGCCTTTCATCCCAGAGGTCCCGGGTTCGAATCCCGGTCAGGCATGGCATTTTTCACACACGCTACAATTCATTCATCTCATCCTCTGATGATATCCTTAATGGTGATTCCAGAGGTGAAAAAAAAAAAAAAAAATATCAAAGCAACTATTCCAGGATGCCTTAGTATGTGGTCTATAAGTCTGTCTCTTCTTTTAACTATATTTTTTCAAATGCACCTTTTTTCATCAACTTGTCGCAACACCTCTTCATTTGTCACTTTATCCACCATTTTGATTTTTACCATTCTCCTGTAAAACCACATTTCAAAAGCTTCTAATCTCTTCTTCTCAGGTACTCCGATCGTTCAAGTTTCACTTCCGTATAAAGCTACGCTTCAAACAAATACTTTCACAAATGTTTTCCTAATGTTTAAACTACTGAAAGCTCGTGTCACCTATGCTATTCAGCATTTTATATCGCTCCTGCTTCTTCCATCTTTACTAATTCTAGTTCCCAAATAATAAAATTCTTCTATCTCAGTAATCTTTTCTCTTCCTATTTTTATATTCAGTAGTCCACCTACATTATTTGTACTACATTTCAATACTTTCATTTTAGTCTTGTTTATTTTCATGTAGTAATTGTTGCGTAGGACTTCCCCCATGCCATTCAAAGTTTCTCCTAAATCTTTTTTACTTTCTGCTAGAAATACTTTATTCTAGCAAATCGTAGAATCTTTATCTTTTCACCTTGCACTGTTACTCCGGTGGAAAATGGTTCTTTAACTTCATTAACTGCTAGTTCTATGTAAAGATTAAAAAGTAACGGGGATAAGGAACATACTTGTTGGACTCCCATTTTTATTACCGCTTCTTTTGTATGTTCTTCGATTATTACTGTTGCAGTTTGGTATTACTTCTACCCATAATATTTAGAAATAACCAGTCAATGATTTAGTTTCAAAAGATGTTGGTAGTGATTTTAAGGGTTCATCTAAACATCACTAATGCCACTGTACTACTTCATAAATGTAAAATTATCTAAGTAAAATACTACAAAAATAATTCTCACAAAAAAGTTTATAATTTAATAACACATCACCTGAAAATTTCTTTTACATATCCCATAAGTTCAGGGCCAATACCACCACCAGGAAGCATGGTAACTGTGTGCCTACCACCATACTGAGCTTTTGACATAGGTATCTGAAAAATAAAATAAAACATCAAATCAATATAAAAGGATCTAGAGATTACCATCTTTACCAATTTAAAATTCTGTAAGTAAATCAAATCTGATTTACTAAAACTTTAAATTTAAAACTTATTAACTAAAACTTTATTTTAAAATAATAATCCTTTTATTAAAACATATTTAATATAATTTTATAACAGTAAGAAATATAAAATAAGGAATAATATAACGTACACATAGTGATTTAACAAACTATCTAATAAGTATATCAAAAAAATAATAAGAAAAAGAAAATTGTAAGAATTTCAGTACAAGATATCTTTCTGATAAACCAAATGTAAAGAATCTAACACAATTATTTTTATTAGTATAGATTTTAATGGAATGGTGGGTCAAACAAATATGGGGGAGAAGTAATGCCTTAATCTACATAGACAGAAAGAACTATACAAACAATTATTGAAATAAACTGGGGAAAAAATCATAAAAACCACTTAAATAAAATTTTATTTAGAATTGAAAACAAAGGGGGGCCACCCTTTCAATTGTAAAACAATAATCATTACTAACTACTGATGAAAAACGTAAAAAGAATCTAATTAACTTACACACAAAAATAATAATAATAAACTTTTACAAAATATTATAGATGGATATTTATACCAATGTTTACAGTATAAAAGTAAAAATTGCAAAACTGCTGTCATTTTAACCAATCTAAAGCATACAATTATTTTTAAAACTATGAAACCACTCAAATTTCCAAGCAAATTGTCCACCACAATCAAATGGATTTTTTTCATATAAAGTCAAATAAGATAAACATTTTTTTTTTCTTCAGTCATTTGACTGGTTTGATGCAGCTCTCCAAGATTCTCTATCTAGTGCCAGTCGTTACATTTCAGTATACCTCCTACATCCTACATCCCCAACAATTAGTTTTAGATATTCCAACCGTTTCCTGCCTGCACAATTTTTCCCATCTACCTGTCCTTCCAATATCAAAGCGACTATTCCAGGATGCCTTAATATGTGGC